>VZTT01028762.1:61500-79994 GCA_013400855.1 Buphagus erythrorhynchus | reverse complement strand
TCTCTCTGTTCACCTCTTTTTCTGAGCACATGCTAAAAGAAATAAAAACCCATTCAGCTTCGTTATGCAAATGAAGAGTGGGATACTTGGAGACAGGTCTGAATTTCCTAAATGCCATGGAGCTGCAATGTTTCAGACCATCTTGGGAGTGGCAAGTGGAGGAAGTAACAGGGAGGAAATACTGTGGCTTACAGATCTGCTGCCTAAATGCTACATATATAAACTTAAGCACTACAATGAAGTCTATTGAAGTCCAAGGGCTACAGTGATTTCTGCAGAGGCATCAGTGTGTCTGTGGGCTGGGAGGAAAAGGTCTCTTGCAGGAGGTGATAAATGGGCAGAGGTTACACAGTCCCTCTGACCTTTTGCCTGACACTACAAGACTAGGTCTACAAAAAAGTCTTGTCTGAAACATGCAATCAGAGGATGAGACTTTGCCTCCTGATGCAGATTTCAGCAAGGCCCAGGCTGTAATGTGCTGCTGTGGGTCAGGGCCAGGGCTACTGAGCCCATGGCTCTATTCAGAGATGGCACAAGGATCAAGGTAAATATTTACAAGCATGGAAGCATGGCAAATCCCACACAGAAATATAACCTGAGGTTAAACTCCCCTAACTAACTCTGAAATCTCCGTCCTGATAATGTGCTAAGCCTCCAGCCCTGCATTTGTCTAAGCAGTATGGCTCTCAGAGAAGAAACACTGCGTTCTGCTCTGACTCCATGGGGGACAGAACCACCATTCCCACAGCAATCAGAAAATGAGAGACATATGAGGACACAGTTCAGGCCTGAGAAAACCTTACCCTAATTGCTGATTACTAAAGTACCATAATGTGCTAGAGAAGAAAGGATTCCTGAGAACATCAGGATAGGACATTAGCAGATTAATATTAATCTCTAGAGTTCCAGATTCATTTCCTGTCCATGCTAATGTCCTTTTGATTACTGCAGAAAACAATCACACAAAAAAGTTCAATTACAAACATGAGAAGAGACTTAAAATATTAATATTTTTGAAGCTTTCAACCAAATACGTGTAATTAAATGAAAACCTAGGCTAATGCAATGTTAAAGTTGAGATTTTAGTTGTGCAAAGGTCATGGAGTTTAGCACCAAAGTTCATCAGTACATTTAATCATACCGGGCCAAATTCTGCTCTCAGTTACACTGGCATAAACTTATGATACCTTAACTTTAGTAAGTAAAGGTTGCTATATTTTCATGATACGTCAGTGTGCATAAACATTAGAACTTCCTCACAATGTATGCAACACACAAAGCATTACATGTGTGCTAAAAGGCAGATTGTAGACATGAGACAAAGCATAGTTGAATGTAATTACATTGTCTATGCAGAAGTTTAATTAAAAAAAAGAAGAAAAAAAGCACTGCCTTTTCAATTGCACAAGACTTTATCACTTGTCAAATTATTGCACATTGTCCAGGACAGCATGATGAAAAATTGTATCCTACGCCTGCAAGACAGCAGAAGTATATTCAGTGTACTGTTGCACAAGCAATATCTGAATCTTCACACTCAGTTAGCATCATTGCACAACTAAAGACCTATATTCAAAAGATGGCCTCATTTTGTCTTTCTACCCTTGCACTGTGTAGTCAGACTTGCATATGCAGTGCCAGCTATCCACCAGAATCACAAGGGACTTAGCTGTTGTTTTCCTGCAGAGAACAATGTGCTGAACTCCAGAAACTTTTGCACCCATAAACAGTCCTGTTTGTGAGGTCAGTGCAGTGAACAAGTGTGCTTGCCTGCATAAAACTGCAGGTGAACAAACCTTGCTTGAAGCCTGTCTAAAAATCTGGTATAAAACGTCCTCATTCTCCTTTAAAAGACAACATAATTTAAAACAGGAGAAAACAGAATAATAATATACTTTATTGGAATAAGTAGGTCATCAAAAAATAAATGCACCTACATTTATTGGAACGTCTAGTGCTCATAAATGGCTTAATGGATTTTTTTCAACCTTACTGAAAAATTTTTCACCTCTGAGCTTAGAACAAGCTTGAGAAATTTCAGCCAAAAAAGTAATTGCTTCAGAAAGTTATATACCACCAAAGATAGGGGGCTTGCAATAAAAGTGCTGTCTCAATCATAACTACAATAAATACAGCTAGTGAATAAATGTGGGCTGGCAAGAACAAATAAAATATGAAAAGTCTAATGTGGCCTGGACAAAATGCAGGAAGGTAACTGAGTGAGTAAATGCCAAATGAAGGATGATCCTGTTTTCTGAAGAATTCATCTCAGTGCAAGATTTGGTGAAGGACCTCACAAAAAGCAAGATAGCCACATTTTGAAGTGAAGGAAAACCTCTCCTCATTTATTATCAGCAGTTATCTCCAAAGCCTGCAAGCAATAATGATGCATCAAAGATCACATATTAGAACTCCCTGCACTGGTTATGTCTAGCTGAAGCACTGACAAGACCCTACCTTCTTTCCCTTCCACAGCTTCCTGTGCTCAAACAGTACCAATCTGTAAAAATACCCAGATACTCTTTCTAGATGCAGCTCCTTCTGTGGCAACCCTCAAACCTAACTCCTGTCTTAGTCATCTTGGGTATCTGTAGTACGATTATGTGTACACATCACATCCTTGTGCTCTAGAACTGTACAGACAGACTCAGGCACTGCTTTCCAATGACTTTATCATCTTATGACACAGTCACAAGTGTCTGTTTATATACATGCACGTGCAGTCTCAAAAATCTCTAAAAAAAAGGGTACAGTTATTTTAAAATGTATTTCAGCTTCCACTGTAAACAACCAGAAAGTGTGCATTCCCTAGTGTCATCTAGATACTACCAAATTTTTCCTCCACCAATACTTCTTGAAAAATATACTGTAGAAATCTTGGGAAAAAAGTTAATCTTACATCACTCGGATTAAAGATATCCAGACAGAAAATTACAAGAAAAGCTTCAATATGACCATTAGATTCTGCCTTGAAATCCAGCCACATCCATACTTCAGCATGATCTTTTTTGGTTCAGCTGTGGAATGTGGTACTTCAATGAAAACATCGTTCTCCCCATCCTAAAGCGTCATTTGAGGAGGATTTGGCAACTGAGAGAGGTGTTGTTTATTCCTCAGCTGCCTGGATGTTATAAACTTCTCCACCAAAATAAACTAACAAAATCAAACAAATTCCCAACTGTGATAAACTGTAAGAAGTTGCTCAACTTGTGAAATTGTGAGTGAAAAGGAATTAGAACTCCACACTGATATTTATACCTTCCAGGTAGGGAAGTCAAGGAAGAATTTGAATGAGGAAAAGATGGTGGAGTCCTTGTATTATCTCTACCTTTAGAAGAAAGATGCTGCTAAGGATGTTGGACCACCATTTCTTTAGACAGTTGTGCTGAACTTCCTATATTGCAGACAATGGAAAGTACCAACCCACAATTGCCTTAACAAGGGTTGCACTAGCAAACAGTGCCACAGTTATTTAAGTGTTAAAGCTTTAGTTCAGTCAAGGTCTTCTTAAAATCCTATATGTAAGCATCCTTTTGTAGGTGTTTTACCAGCTAAAACCCTACAAATGTCTCATTCTGTAATTCACTCTGCCATACACTTTGCATGGAACATCACCTTCATCTCTGAAAAACGTGCATTGGCAGTCGTCAGAGAACTAAACTAACTATGTCAAACAAAGTCTAGGAATAAATGTAATTCAATGCTTGTATTGCAAATGTACTTTTTCAATTAAAAGGTCCCCAAAACCTATTTCTTGCTATTTTTAGGAGTTCTGAATTGCCATTAATCTCATTTAAGGTACAGTGAACTTGGTGAGAATTTCTCTATTAACCCAACAATTTTTTATGAAGTCCTTCTGGAAAATATCAGTAAATAAATAATGAAAAAAAAATACATATGAAATCATGATACAGTTCATCATTTTACTATTTCTTATAGCATGCCATCTAAAGCACTTTCAAAACACTTTCCAAATTATGAAAACTCCCAAATTCTTGCAAAATGTCAAGTGTGTTGAATTCCTCCTTGTGTAACTGCAAGTATTCTATTGCTATTTGACAGAGCTACTTTGCTGGAAAATCTCTATTTTTGCTTCAGTCACCAGAATAAGGGTATCTATGGCTTTGTGATTTTTAGATTCAGGTTTGTCTCAGGTTTTTTTAGATATTTTGCAATTCAAAAACCCTAAAGAATGAGACCTGTTACAAGGAGTGACATTTCCATTTGATTTGGTTTAAAACCGTGTGTTTGAAACTTTAGAACATAAACACCCCTACAGAAATAGTTAACCACACACAGGGATAAAGCTCTTACTTTCATGAATTATCACAAACAAAGGGCTGGATATTTTGCAAGTATAACTTAGCATGTTTCAACTAAGATCTAAATAATCATACTGATTTTACAACATCTAAAAATGTGGCCAGACATTCTTTTGGCTAGTCGATATGCTATTTCAACAGCTTGGTGTTCTATCATTTCCTTCTTGCTCGATACTTAGAGACATCTTTTCTCTATCAGTGTCACTAAATGTACCATTTGGAAGCACGTAATAGTCAAAACACAGC
Source organism: Buphagus erythrorhynchus (assembly GCA_013400855.1). Lineage (NCBI taxonomy): Eukaryota > Metazoa > Chordata > Aves > Passeriformes > Sturnidae > Buphagus > Buphagus erythrorhynchus. Next base: position 75,426 of record VZTT01028762.1, on the reverse strand, counting down.
ATAAAGGAGAGCTTTCCTCTCTGCCTGGACTGGTGACGTAGGTATCTTCTTCTGAGATGCTGTTTATCAAGGCTAGCTATGCTGACTGTTAAATAGCTCAAGCTGACATTGCAGCTGATTTGTCTGCTCAGTATTTCAGCGTGAACGTGAAGTCCGCAGCAAGCCTGCCATCCTTCAGATCCATCTCATCCCTGCTCAGCAAGCACAGCACAATGACAACACTTGTGGCTTTCAGTGCAGTGCTCATGGTACAGGCTTTCTCTACCCTTTGCGAAGTTGGTCCAAATTTCACATTTTTCTAGTTCCCTCTCATTTATGCCCTCTTCTCAATATTTTGTGCTTCTTGGTACTTTGAAAGAAGCAGGCCATATCACATCTTCACATGCTTCATACAGGAGAAGCCTAGAGGGCACTCACAACTTGGGTGAGCAAGCTGACAAGCCTTGGATGTGGCAACAAAGATCTTCAAATCTTTATTTTTAAAATAAATTTTTAGAAATTTTTATTATCAAATGTAACAGCAGGCAGCGACCAGAATTTTAATAGGCACCAGTGCCAAAGGAACGACCCTAACCTGCTAATGTACTCTTGAAAGTACCTTCAGGCAATCAGTGACATCTTTAAACATCTAAATGCTTTTGATAATCTGGCATCCAACAATTAGATCCCTCCATTGCAGAGCTCCTGGAGATGGGAAAAGTGACAACAGTATGCATGTGTTGCCAAACGCAACACACAAAACCCTGCTGTAAGGGCTGACATTTATCTCTCATCCTGAATATCAAGGTATGATCCAGAGAGGCTACACTGTCCATCATGCAGCAATCCACTGTCTGGTTCTGGTACCAGATCACCCCTGTATGCTACAGAAATAACTGCAATCTATTTCTTTTCTGTATGAAGTGAGGGTGTTTGTGAAGCCACAGACATTATTTGCCCAAGGCAAAATTTCCATTTACTTCACAGATTCAGAAAGTAATGTTCGTTTACTTTAGTATTGTTCATTTGCTTTATTATAAGCATTTGTTCCAGTTTCAAAATATAGCAAATCTAAGAATTAAGAAATATGCCTAGTCAGTCAGATGTCTGGGTGTCACCAAAAACTGGGATGGCAGACCATTTTGAATCTCTGTTTTACAGGCAAAATCACTGTTCTGGAAATTGTTTCCTTTAGCAAATGATGTTTGCAATTCAAGGATCAAGCAAAAAATAAAGTAAAAAAAGGAACAAAACTAAAAACAATGATTAGTTCAGATAAGCAAATGGTTAAACACAGTCAGAAATCGGGGCTGCTCTCCAGTTTAATTTGATTTTGCTCTCTAAAAAAGAGCACCAGGCTCTTCTCTTACAGAGAGCTAAATACCAGCTATTCCTAAACCATCATGAGAGTGAAGAAAGGATTCAGGAGAGCTTTCTTCCCTGAACCTCTTTATCTGACTGGGATCAGGCATAACACTGTCATCAGCACTTGCTCAGCTCAGAAGTCCTGGGTGCATCGTGCCCACTGGCATCTCCAGACTCCCAAGGGGAAAGACTGTCTGTTGAAGAGCAGTGCCAGCCTCCTCCTATTCCCCTATTCCTGCTGGCACCCTGAGGCAAGCATCTGGGAGTGTATGCTGCCCTTCTCTGAAGCAGGTGCAAAGAATGGTAGTCAGCGTGTTTGCTCCCCATGAGCCTGCTGCAGGCAGACAGAAAAGCCTGGAAATCCCTCCAGTAACCCTCCCGGGGGAGAATGAGAATTTAGCCAAGTGCACTTAAGACCAAAATTGTTGCAGAAAGGAGACACATACACTTGTTAAAATCTGTCTGTAACATTCCCTCCCATCCTCCCCTTACTGTGGACCGATCTGGATTTCTAAAGAGTATAATTATGTCTTGCACAATGATTATGAGCTTTGGGAGCTCTCAGAGAAAATTTCCTCACTGCACATGTGGCCATTGGCTGACATACCAAACACATATCACTGTATTTTTTTAAAAATCTACATTTTGCTGAGAGAAAGAGGCTAAAGAAAAAGGACAGACGCCCAAGCCCAGAGCCAGGTTCTGCACTAACCTGATGTGTCCTGAGAGCCAAAGGGAAGGGCCAGTAGATTGGCTTTTGTTTCCAAACATTCCTGTTCCTCTGTCTGCCTTCCCACTACCAACAGCACGACATCTAATCTATCTGTACATTACCAACAGACCCTACACCAAGGATTATTGATAAATTCTTGATCTACCCCACATACTTAATGTTTTCCTTTAACAGCCGTATGAAACAGATTCTGTCTTCCCTAAGGCAGATGCTTGAAAATTCACTGTAAGCCCATGCAGTGACATCAAGGTTTACTATTATTGTCAAGCTACCCGGAAGCTTTGAAAAAACCCACTGACTGACAAATTCTAACAGCAAAAATTACTATAATACACTATCCTCCTCTCTGAATGCATCACTGATTGGCTGGACATGAACTTTGTCAATGGGAGATGTCTTTGTACTGAGTACAATTAATGTTTTTATTAAAAAAAATCTTTCCTGAATGAGAGAACACATTGTCCACTCATGTGAAAATGGCATCACTATTTATCACAAATGATACAGCCAGTCAAGAATAAAAGAAATTATTTCACCTGCAAGCTGTGAAAATTTCAAGGCACGTAAAGAATAGCATCAGTCAGCTTGCACGGCTGAGGGTAATGGACATCATCTTTTTCCCATCCCAGTCACCATCTTTCCCATTTCCAAAGGGCTTCCAAAGATGAAAATGAACTTGACAATCATTCTGCAAGGCAAACTGATCCTGATTCTTTCAGTCACTTTGTAATTCACTGCAGATGGCAAGAGTGAGATGTTTACTGGCTGGCAGGTAATGAGCCTCGTTGCAGATAATAGTGATGGACGGGCAATCTTGCCTGCTGACAAGGAGGCAACTCAACATGGGCACATGGCATTCATCCATGACTTCATGGAAAAGGATAGCTGTGACAATGTACACAGGTTGTGAACTACCCTTCTCTGTTAATGTCAGTATGCAGCTACACTTAAGCCTTTCCAGTTCACATTTAAGTAGCATAGAAATGATCCTGATTGTCCATGAAAGTAGAACAGTCAGATTTGTGACCTAATGTTTACTCTTCTATAAGAAGAAACTTGATCTGTTTAAACATCTAGATATTCCCTCTTCCCAGGTAATGCTATTCATCACAGCTGTCAGTGCTTCTTTAAAAGAGAAATGACCCTCAGGCATAGTATAAAACTCTGTGGAAGAACTACACACACCTTTGCCAAAAGAACAAATAGCTCCTTTTTTTTTTTCACTGGGCTTGTATACACTTTGAGAAAGGCCTACACACACTGAATTACAAATCAGTATTTCCATTTCCCCACCCCCATATAAAGCAACTCATATTAAGACCTATACACTGCCCTGGTTTTTTTAAAATCTCAGACATAAGGGTAGTGGATTTGGACAAGCTCAGCCATTTGATGAGATGTACTTAAACAGCTGGTTCCAAGGGAAAATCAGAGTAATTCAGAAATGCAACAGAAGATAACAGAAAAGCTCTAACTCTGTTCCTCCTCTCCTTGTAACTTTATGAATTAAAAGTAAAAAAAACACTCAACCAAATACCACTGATGTCTTTTGTTTCACCAGAATATATTCCTCCTGAAGTAAGTGGGTATAGCTAATATTCAAAAAATATAAATTTTAAGAATGCATTTGTTTACATACATATATGTAAATATACACACATTTAAACATGGATATTGTTATTCCACAGATAGAAACCTGGTCTGAGTTTTCCTTTTCTGAATTGAATATCCTTTCCCTCCTTCCCTGGTGAAATCTGATCATTTGTACTGTACCAGGGCTTCAAGATGTGATAAACGATCCCAGTGCTATGCAAGTTTCATCCAAAACCTGTCTCTTCATAGATTCACTCCACATATTCTTTCTACTTTAAAGACTCATGTGATCATCGCTTTGATCCGTTCTCCCTCAGCTCTATTAGGGGCACCATCTCTTCAGGGCTTGCAGCTTATAAAAAGACCACCATATTTTGATATGCCTTTGATGTTGTCTTCCAAAGTATCTTTGATTTTTAAGTTCTGTTCAACTCTTTCACCATTAACCTTGATTTCACTTAGGAATTAATAGATCTATAGTTTTATTGGAAGGCTAATTTAGAAATTCTGTTTTCTCTGGCACTATTATTCCCCTCTTAGCTGGAAAGGTAGGTGAAACAGTACAAAGAAACTGACCAGTGTTTTAAAAAAACAACAGAAGAAACTATACATAAGCTAATACCTTCCTTGAGTTTTGAATTGTGCTTTTTGAGCAAGTCTCTTACTGAACCATTAAGCTGCCAGCAAATGAAGTGGTTCTGCAGGATGATAATGAGCCACACAGATCCTCCACACGGCCACTGGTGACTGAGAGCTGTTACTAATGGATGACTACTCATTAGGACTGTGGTCTCAGTCCTGTGCTTGAAGACTGTCTCCTCCACACAGGACACTTGCATTTCTCCTTCTTTTGACACTCAGCAAAGATGCTGAAACTGTAGAGGCCAAAGGAACCATATAATTTGAAGTAAACTAAATAATAGAGCAGCAAAACACATTCTCAAGAGGAGAAACTGGCACTGTCTTTCAAGTCTCTTTAGGAGGTATATTCAATTTTTAGCTTATGATAGTTGAGATTTATTTCCCCTCCTCAGGCACCACTAACAGTGACTGAAGATTCATTTTAGCTGGTATAAAGAGACAGATGAAGGGGTAAAACCAGGTCAGCCATATACCTGTGCACACTCCCCCCCCACCACCCCCGGATTTATTTTTACACCCTAACTACGTTCAGGTGACATTCAGATACATTTCAGATTCTTGAAAAAAACCCCAGCTTCTATAGATGGAGCTTTGTATCTCAGTGTGCCTTCCCTTCATTTAAAACTGTCCTGCTTTTCCTCCACAACAACGTTTATTTCCTATTTTTCTGAGGAACAACTAAGTAGACTTTATCCCCTCTCCTCAGTTAAACAGAATTGCTTCTGATGAAGACAAACACATGAAGTCCTCGCAGCAGCTGGCATGGGCAAATGCATCCTTTTCAGTAACTGCCTAGGGCCATCACTGCAGCCTGTTGCCTTTACTAAGGCACCACCACACAGTTGAAGGGTTCCTTCCCAAGAGCGCTCTAACGCTGCCACAATTATCATTCTGGGCTAACACTCTAACACCTAACCCTTGGGACACGCGGAGCTTCCGATAAGACACTGCGATGAGAGAATCCAAACGCAGCTCATCAGATCCGTGCCCTCTCCAATGATCCTTCCTATCACTCATCACACTTGCAATCTCAAACATCTTTGGCACAGAAGCACAGGCTGGGCGCTACATGACCTGTTCACAGCACTTCTCACCCTCCACCGCTTAAGTGCACAGTCTCACGTTGTAGCAAGAGAGTCCCAGTCCGGGCTCCCCGCACAGCCCCATGGCCCAGCACGGTTCCGACTGCATCACGCCTTTCCTGGAATCCTAGCCCCGCTGGAAAGCATTCAGCATTGAGAGGACCCATCTTTATGCTGATAACACTAAAATATAAAATAATGCCAACAGCTGGTGCTACAAATGGCTTTTAAAAACGATGTTCATTCACTAAAATTCCTCTTGCTACTTTTGACATGAAACACGCAGTCTCTAATTATTCTGATCAAGACGGTGAAATACAAAAACAAACTTTAATTGTGTTTAACAGATATTTAATCAGGACTCACTGAACTACAGATTAAAGCTGAAATTCATAAACCATAATTACCCAATTGTCGCAAGCTTTTTGGTCCACATTCTGCTTCCGTCTGGGCGTCTGGCACTTTGCCCCGAATTTCTTTTAGTGTCTTCTCAGTTTCATTGCTGTTCATGTTTTCCAGCAGAGATTTAGCACAGATTATAAAATATCTGTTCTTGGCAACTTTATTAGTTGTTTTTTCTTAAAAAGATTATATCCCACCTATCCCCATTCTGGGGCTGAATGAACAGGCATATACCATGGGTTATTTCTTGTCATGAGCTGTCCTTCCCAACTGCCAGGGTAATCACCTGTCCTACTCTGGTCCTGATTTCATCACCATGGCCCTGCCATCAGAGCATCATCCAGATATTGCTTTGAGTGTGCCATGCAACATAACTATCGTGAATGACTCCTTCCTTTCTCCAGAGACAGAACTGGGTGCAATACCGTTTCCAGTTTTGGTAGAGACTCTTTTTTATGTGCTTGATGCTCTTTATTTACAGTTAAGAAGACATGATAAAAGAAAGACACTGATGGGAAGTAGGGGGTGGTAAGGTATACATTAACCCCCAGCTCCTCAGGGATGTAGCTGAACGGGTTTGGACTGCCTCCCAAGCAAGTGACAAATTGTCCTTTAGCACAGAGAGAATGATTGTGCCAGAGAAGCCTGGGTGTTGACTGCAGTTTTCTGGGGACCTCCACACACTGTGTGCAGGTTATGTTGGTTCCCCAAAGGCAAGGATTCTCTCCGCAGAACGCATTCTCAGGACCTTGCAAGGGAAGGTTATGTGGCCTTTCAGACACAGGAAAAACAGCTTAACAAACTCTGGGTCAAGGTGGTGAAAACAAAGACACTTCACCTTATCAGAATGGGGAAGGGGACTCCACACACCCAGCCTGCTCTGTTGTGAGGAAACACAGAACTCCTGTCAACCTTAATGCCTCAGAAATTTGTGCCATGAGACAGGATGGAGGGAGATAGGGAAAAGATGACAGTGTGGAAGATGGGATCTCAGCTCTTTTTTAAGATAGAAAAAGAGTGAGCTTAATTAAAAACAAAGACGGCCTTCTACGTGTACTTGCTATTTCTTTTGCTTGTAATAGCTGGAGTGCTCTTGAAGAATTCCTAGTCTGGGTGAAGATATACGGAACCATTGAACACTGAAGTTCTAGCAGAGGTGTTAGGCCCTCATGGCCATTCATAAAATTTAAACAATTTCCTGACAAAAATTATGAGAATACAGGCTAAACCTTTACCTATTCCTGTTCTTAGCTAGTGTGCAAAACATACTTGTCTTTTTCTCCCCTCTTTTGCATCTTCCAGAAATGTTTCATCATCAAAAACAGTCTTTCATACATGTATTTCTATCATGGTCATTATGCCCTATCTTCACTTTCACTTCTTTTGAAGGGCCAGGCAATGAACTAGTTACATACTTTCTTCATCAGCTCCTCCAGAGCAAGTCCTGAACAAGAAACAGTGTACCACCTTAGCAGTCACTGCTGCATGTATATCAAACTGGTTTTTTTTTGTTTGTTTGCCTCTGAAAGCTCCTCTAAGCTTTCATGACTTGACAGTCTCTGCAAGAACCCATATCTCACATCTCACAGCAGTCAGATACCAGCATGTGAACACAGAGAGGCAGGGAGAAGTATGCTATTTCTTTTGTTTCTTGTCCTACAGAAGAAAGATTTGATTCTTTCTGTCAGCCACACAGTCTGAAGTCCAGTCACAGTTCAGTCTTTCCAGACTATGCAGAAGTCTGACAAGAACACAGGATGGCTGATGACTTGCCATACATTGCAAGCCTGATTTTTCACAGGCAAATTGTTTTCCAGTTTGGCACAGTTGTTTGTCCAAAGGTTTCAAGCTCAGTATTTACACAGTGATAAAGAAATTGCTATCCAGAGTTAGTGCCATTCTTCATTCAGACTGTTCCTCTGAAAACAGCCTACAGCCTTTGAGATGTAAAATGTATCGTTTTAATGTAGTCAAGGTCCCTGCCTGCAACATTGCTAAATCTATTTAGCAGATTCTTCCTGCTATAATCTGTCCCCAGACCTGAAGAAGCTCAGTGATTTTAAGTGTTTTAAGCTAATGATAATGGTTAGTGCTGAGAACAGATGTACCTGGCTGTGGTGTGATCTATTCTATTAGACTGGTAGGAGCTCTGTATTCATATTGACTTAACATTTTATGTCTATTTTCAAGGTGTGATAGCTGCATGGGGTGTTGTCTCCTTTTTTTTGCCCTCACATATGATGTATTGTCTGTCTGTGCTTTTGATACATGGTGACTGCATGCAGAGAAGAAGAACATATGCCTGTTTGTTCTGAACACCATCCCAAGATTTTGTATGTCTATTCTTGCTGTCCGCTGGCACAATTATGGGAAGCAATAATGTATACCTGTATTCACACTAGACCTGAGCCCAGGAAACAGTTGCACAGATTAGATGTGCATGCAGAGAGTTTGATGACTATGCTATGTATTAGGGAAGTTTACTTTCCCTGGTGTGCAGGCATTCTGCATGACTGAATTCCCTGTAACTGGTGGTTGCACTGATAACATGCCAAGTAGAAGCTGTTTTACTATTCTTCTCTATCCATAACACAACAGAGTGTAAAACTCCTCAGTTGTGTCAATAAACGGTGCTTCACTTCCCTTCAGCACCATGAAGTGAAATTTCCACTGAGAATGATTTTACTGATCATATTGGAGGCCTTGTCTTGCCATTCACAACCATCTGCTATTGCCACCCTCTAGGGACAATGCACTATTTTGGGCTGTGATGTAGAGGAGGTTTTGTATCTTAAGACCTCACCACAGTCTTCCAACAAATAAGCAAACCCTTCCTACTAACATGGACCCTGACCTTCTGCTAGTGAGGGTTACAGTTCAGCTCTTGCAAAATAAATGCAACCTTAACTGTTCCACATTATCACTGTGCAACAGGAGATATGTCTACTGAAAATGAATGCAGCCTCCTTGAACAAATCTCATTCCACCTCTTCCCTGTGAGAATCCAGAAAGCAGACACCCCCGTGGAATGGAAACCCCTGTGGGGCTCTGGCAGAGGCACCATCTCCACACTGACTAAATGAATGGAACTTTTAAAGGAAGATCCAACAAGTTTAAAATCCAAAACCACTTAAACAGCCATAATCATGAAAAGGTTGAGAGATATGCAAACACATGACAAGACACAAGATCTCAAGAGACATTTAAATTACTATCCTGATCTGGAAACTGGAGCTACCAAAGTGCAGCTCTGGACCAGCACACCACCTGTTCAAGTTCTGAACAATACTTTCAGCAGTTCTTGTGCTACAGGGCAGTGCAGTGATGCGCTGCAGTGCTAGAACCAAGAGATTTAAAGGTTAAATCTAATTTCCTCTGATAGTTTGGTCAACCTGACTAAAGCAGAGCCCAACTAAATGACAGGCACTATAAGCTTAATTCTATAGCTTTATGTCTCTCAATCAAAGAATGATAGCAACATCAAAAATTTAATTTTCATTTCAGTACAAGGAACAGTTACTCATATGTAATGATATACATTCTTTCCAAACCCTAAACCATGTTCTGGGCTCTGTCTTTTTGAAAATAGGAATATATTCTTAAGAAAATATTACAGACTAAATGCCTAGGACATTGCTTCATAAAGCAGGTAACTTTAATATGAAAAGAAAGAATATAATCTAATTCTGGCCTTTGAGGTTTTGCCTATACATTAATTTCCCATTTTTTCTCTCTTGTATCCCATTTCTCTCCTAAGCCCACATACCACAGAAGTCAATTTGCCCTGCACAGCCCCTCAGAACATGTTCTATACACACCTTCCCTTTCCCAAACCCCTCTTTCCTCTGACAGGACTTTATACAGATGTATAGTGGAAAAAGGCCTAGCATCCGACATTTAATAAGAATCTCAAAGAGAATACACACAAAGTGCATTAAGATTTTTTCTCTCTGGTACTCAAAAGGAGGTGGATGCTGTTAGCCGACCATTAGGGGATTGGTCTGCATCTGAAACTGGGATCTCTGTTTCTGCAGCCAGTACAGCCACTTCTCTATGACATTTTACATTCCAGCTAATAAGGTTCATATTTTTGGTCTGGGAAGAAAACATCTTTACTGGAAGTCATGATTGTGGAATTAGGTATTCCTCAATTAAGAAAAAAAACCAAAAAACAACAGCTTAAGTGGTATTAATCTGAGATCCTACACACTGGGACATGACACTGTACCAGCTATGTCTGACTCACATTTTTAAGGCAGGTTTCTCAGCTATGATGAGAAATTTCTGTGTCTTAGGTTTTAAGTGCATATTGCTGTTGATAGAATTTAAACTGAAGTTCATGATGCCAAATACCACACGAGAGGCTCTAAAAATGCTTCCTTACCTTATATCACTCTAGTGATCCTGCTCATCTCCCATTTGTTTCTTATATGCACATGTTACCCAGGTGTATTAGACAGTGGGTCTTTGCAAGAGGCAGCTTGAACCCAGACAACAGCACCTTTTAAACTTCAAGCAGTAATAGTGACTAGAAGCATCACCTGGAAACTGCAAAATTCATGACCGTAACATCTCAGGCAAAGAGAATAGCCCTGCAGGACCACCCCAGGCAAGGGGCAACACGGGGGCATTTTGGGTAGACCAGCAGCTAAAGGGACATGTGGGGACAGGGGGAGAGGAGCAGGGAGCTGGGCATCTCTGCTGAATGACAAGAGGCCTCAAGGCAAAATCAAAAGACACACAGAGACATCCTGCTACGCCTCCCGGCACAGAGCCCTTGCGAGGCAGTGATTTCACCTGCACACACAGGCAAAGGACTCCATTTCTTCTCCTCACAAGGACCACAGCCCACAGAGGAGGAGTGAGGAGCACGAGGTGCAACAGGGACGACAGAAGAGACTTGAGTTAGATGCTGTTTTCTACCCCAAAGTCTAACATGAGAGGGAAAATACTCAGCTTCTTGAAACATCATTAGACATGAGTTCTCACCAGCAGGCAGTGAGGCCAGAGCTCCTTGCACACTGATGGGGCAAATGGCAAAGCTGGCACTGCAGCCAGCTGAGCCAGGACCTGGTCACAAACAACACATGTGCTGTGTGGCAGGAAAGGTGTGCCATGGCTTGCAAGATACCTGAACATCTGCCTTTTCCCACTTTGGGAAGCAGTTGTGCCAATTACCACTGGCAGCAACTCGTGGCCCAGAACTAAACCAAACCTGACTGACTCCATGACAGGGAAGGAGCCAGGGGCCTGTGGAAGATGGTGTCACACCCACAGTGTAGGACAGGGAGGATGATGCTATTCTGTTAAGCAAACAGGAACTGTTTATGCAACCAAAAAGGAAAAACGTGAACATGTCAAAAGCCTATTTTGACATGAGGAAGAAAGAAAAGCATTCATTAATTTCTAATAACAGTTTTATTCTTCTAACAAACTTTATAAACTGACCAGAGCTCACTTGTAATATGTTTGTCAACTCAACACTCTGAAAAAGCTTTCTTATAAGGGAGGAGAAAATCCCAAATTATAAAAAATAACCCTAGGCTGTGCTTTCAGGTTTTGGTTTCAATCCAGTATGCACAAGAGAAACCTTTCAACAGAAGGCACCAAGAAATTCTCATGGAATAGCTACAGGATCAGGACACACATTTCCAGTAAAAGCTGGCCTTTCTTTCCCCTCCTCCCAATCTCCTTATTCCCAAAAGATACCAAGAAAACACAAGATTGTTGGGATTTCTATAAGAAGATTTGGCAGGTTTTTCATATTTGTTTAGACTGTAAGATATAATTTGAATTTGGGTCTTGCCTCTCTCTCTCTGAGAAGAAGAATGAGTTATTTGTTCTCTGAATAAGTATTTGTTATTAGTGGATCAGACATGGATAAGGTATATTATTACAACCACATTTGTTAGGTATGATTTACATTGTTTGCTGCATATCAACTTAGGCTGTCTTTAATTTTGTTAAACTTTAGGGGGGTTTTGTTTGGGTTTATGCATTTAGTCACAGTTGGTTGTGTTTTGAACTTTGAAAAAAATTAATACAAAGGAAATTAAAAAAAGAAAAAGAAAATATTTTCAAAATGATGTGGAAATCAAATCTATCCCCGAGTAATTTGATTTGTAGGAAATGGAGAGCAAAGCATTACAAAGCATTACAAACAGAATGCCTTGAAGTGCATCATAATTACTTACATGTGCAAATACATTGTCTAGGTTTAGGAATTCAGCTAATAATAGTCATAATAGTTCTATGCCCTTACACCAGATCTTTCACCCAAGCTTCTTCAGGTTTGTGTAAGCAATCATTAACTAATGCCTGGATACCTGTGAGTACTCTGCTGCCCTTATGGATGCAGGGGAAAAAGCTCTCCAGGGTCAAGGACTATGAGTTGCTCTACAGGTGGGAGACAAATGCAGATGATCATCTTCTAACTACAGGTAGATCAGAGGTGCAGGAGTTTGTAGCTGATCTGAAATTATTACAATTTTGTGGTTCTCCAAGAATATATACTTTCTATTCCACAAAGTTTAAAGGTTGAAAATTGACATAAATCAGATCCACGTTCCATCCTTCGTAGAACACTGGTATATACAAAAACATACCAGTGTTTTGTATCAAAGCACAAAGATTAACAAATTTGCCTTGTTTGGAACTGTTTACCAGTACAAATAGTTTTCATCTGAGGCTCTACAAATGGTTTTCAGACTAGGCATATTTTGTAGAAATCTGGGTTGAATGTGGAAGGAATCTGGAAAAGGGTAGCCTATAAAGTTCATTTGTTATACAAAGTCCCAAACACCAATTTCATGCTTATTGACTATTCTCACATTGATCTCTTAAGTTTTAAAAGATCTGAAACTCTTAACAAAAATCTGAGCATGCCATATTACCCAAAAGCTTTTCCACAATTCCAGGCTGTAAAAAAAGGCTGGATTTTACACTCTTCTGCTGTTTAATTCCATGCCACTTCTTTTGTGCACAACTACATTGCTCTCTCTCACAACTCATGAGAGGAACCCATGGATTCTGCAGCCCAGGCCTGTAGCTCTCCATCCTTATTTTACAGGAATATATGTTTTCATGCTTCTCTAGATGACCAAAATCCAAGACTGTCAAATATTTCTGCTATTTCATTTAGCCATGCAATAACTCTAATGCTTTGAACTAGTACCTGCTGAAATAGCAATAAGTTACTGACCCACACAGACACTCAACTGCCTGTTTGAGGGGTTTGACATTCACACATTCCATTTTCTCTTAGCCTACACTTCTGTGCTCCCTGTAGCTGCAACAAGAAAGCGTGTCTCCATACATTTTTATTACCTGTTATGCTTTACACTAATAAAAACACTGGATATTATTTATTTGTCTGGCTGACTGACAAAGCAAGGCATCAAAGCATCATTCCAGTGTCACATACTTCAACGCTCTAATCTTTCAGAACTTGTAAAGCAATCTCTTACGGCGCTTTGTGGGCTGTGAGATCACCCTGACAAACTGTGATAATGTTGGCAATCTCCAAATGGGTGTTCATTTGCAATCTTACTACAGAGGAATTGCTATGTTTCCAAATTTGAGGGCTTGACATAATCTGTCTTCACGAAGCTATCAGGGTCTGTCATAAGGCTGTCTGTGACCCAGGGATTTTATGGGGTCAATATCTATCCCAGTGAAACTTCATTGCAAGCAGTGGAATTACCTGGAGTATGACTTTCTCTATCTATTTGCTTTCTTTCTTTTTATTTAAAATACCCCTTCTTTGTATTATATTTTTTGAAGTGCAAACAGCACCTACTAATAACATCTGAGCCAGGTAGGGGAGACTGCTTCTCCAAATCATGGCCATGTTACTTACAGTTCACACCAAACCCTCCGCTGCCCTCATCACACTGAGTGACTGAGAAACAATGCAAATGTCAGGTCAAGCTACAGAGCTATTGCCATCATCTCTTCCCTTCTGTATGCTCCCAGCACTGGCAGTCTCTGGGCTGCAGTCCACAGGATATCCACAATTATGGCCCAGATTGAGGGAGGGGTAGAAGAACGATGGTACTCTGCCAATTATGTCAGAACCTAAACTTGATCCATTTTAAAATTGAAGCTGGGGACTGTGGGATAGCACTGTGT
>VZTT01028762.1:46650-60168 GCA_013400855.1 Buphagus erythrorhynchus | reverse complement strand
TTAATTTCCATGTTTCGACTATTTTCAACATTGACAACAAAATTTTCCAAAGAATGAAGAAAACAGACTGTCAGTGGTAGATCAGTATTTACAGATGGAAAGAACACAAAAACATATTAAATTTACCCTAAACAAGGGGGCTTATACCATGACAGCAACTTCTAATGTAATTCATTTGTCTTCTAAATTACATCCGTGGGGATATCCCTGAAAATTAATTAGGTTAGAGAGGGAAGGAAAATAAATTGAAAACTTCTCAAAACTCCAGGAAACAGTAAGTTTTAAACACAGCAGTGTCAAAAATCTCACTATAAAGTTCTTCCCTCCTCTATTCTTCTTTCGAGGAGACCAAGATCCTCAGATTGAGAATCATTTTGCCACACCAAGGTCAAGGAAATCATATACATTCAAATACAGAACATTTCTGAAATTGAAGATTTTGCAAGCAGCTTTGCCTTTCCAAACTGCAGACTCCCTGGAAGAATTCTGAAATATAATTTAGTAAAGACACTCATTGTGCTAATGTGGCTTTAAACACAAAGTTACAGTCACAAGATGTGGACATGATACATTCATCAGACAACAGAGAAAAGCAAAGGGGAGGAAGGCAGAAGAAAACAATAGGAATTTTAGACAAAATTTAATACTGGCCAAACTCATCCTCAAATCAAAACTCTGAAGATTTGTCTGTTCATCAGCTTCTCCAGAGTTTGGGCAAAAAGGAATTTGGCCATGTACTTTTCCTGTAGTGTCCTGTCTTCATTTTGTGCAAGAATCAACACTTAAGTTTTCTCACTCTTCTCAACACAATTCACTGGATTGGAAGTGTTGGTACACATATACAAAATCCAAGACATTTTCTGATTCCATTTGTAGCATAGATCAAATTTTGTACTTCCTAATGCCTGTGCCACCTTCCAGGACTATGGGACGAATAGAAAGACAACAAAATGCAGGAAGTAACTGAGCTGATGGTGCTTTATCATTGAAACTTTGTAACAGACTGTGCTAATGGATAACTTCACAGTACAGACTTCACCTGGATCATGTGAGGGCATGAGATGCCATTTCTGCCACCCCTCAGATGTGTTAATGCTAGCAGCAAGGAACAAAAGGTATCAGATAAGGCACAGAGCTTGCTGCTAGAAGTCAACACATCACAATATATTTTTAAAACTCCATCAGAGAATTTATAATGGATCCGTGCTTTGCATTTTGAGGTGACAGAGATCTCGATCTGGTAGAAAGTTCCCAAAGCTCAATTTACTACATTGTCAAAATATAGCCTGAGGGGACAATCTGACTTACAGCATCTTTATGACTGGTGATGAAAGAACCTCGCTTGGCTTTTAGATCCCAAGTTTGGCTCAAGATAGTGCAGTAGAGAACAGAACATCTATTTTATGCTGGGTGTTCACAGTGTTCCTCTTCAGCACAGAATTAGGTTTTACTCTATAGAATTCTCACACAGCTCGCTGATGGGTTAGAATTCACACCTTCAGATTTTGGGGATATACTTCACACCCTGCATTGTTACTGCTACTAAAGATACAGATTACACTGTCCTCGTGTCATTGTAGCATCTGTAATGGAAATCTTTAGAAAATTCAGGGGAAACCTGCATCTTTTACACGGCCACAGCATGTCTTATTCAGCCTTGGAGAGACTTCAGAGCACAGTAACCGCATTAATTGGACATTATATGGACAGCCAAGTAAAGCTCAGTTACTGTGCAGATTTTATTGCTCTTTGTCATGTTGCTTCAAAACACATTTCATGTTTTAACCAGTCATATATACATATGAAAGCATTTTGCAACACTGGACAATGCTACAGACCCACAGGAAATAATTGTTTCACAAACATGAAGCAATCGGCACAAATATAAATAGCGTGGCCCAAATCTGTTCCAAATTATGCTTGTGCAAACCCATGGAAGTCAACTAGTACCACTAACAGAATAGAACACATAAAAGCATGTAAAAGTATAAAACATGGCTCTACTGCTCAGTTATTCATGGTTCATACCCTGCCAGCCTGCCATCACCTACATTCTACTACTTTACCAGCATGGCTTTACAGGAAATAAGAAAAACTCTGTGATTTCTAGTTCTCTCATGCACTGGAGGACACAAGTCCAAGAATATATGGACTTAAATGTGTCAGCATCCTGCATCACTCGTATTTGAAGAATGTTATTAATTTTTGTAGGTGGAGTCCAAAATTGTAACGCCATATAAACACACAGTGGCTGTTTCTGTAATGCGTATGTCACAGGGAGCATATGTGTAGCAGTCCAAGGATAGCATTTTAACTTGATTTCAAGTGATTTTCTGAATTGTAATACCCTCAAAAGATGAAGTACTGGTGCTGCCGGCAGGGTATTTCACAACTTTTGTCTTCACAGTTTCATCCAGTCACCTCAATTCTGACCTCTAGAATATCATGCTATTGCAGATCTGGACTCCACACAAAGCTGTTTCAACAAATCTCATTTTTCTCTCTAATACACAGCATGTGACTTCAGGATTGGTATTTTCAATGCTGAACTGAGTTATACAAGCGATGTATGCTACTCCAGGCAAAAAGCAAGACTAATAGCAGAACATTCTTTGCCATGCTAACTCTAACTGAATTTCAACCCCAGCCTTTTCCAATGAATTAGCCTCTTTACCAAACTTGCAGGTACAGACAGATACTGTGGGAATCAGCCACGTAACCGTTCCAACTGGATACAGTGAGGAAAGTATTGCCAAAGGCTTTTCGGCTGTAGCTCAACAGGTGGTTTGGCATCGAGATTTCTACCTGTTTGTGGTTTTCATCTCTGGTTTCAAGACAGAAAATGAGATTATACCTTTCAGTGCTGCATCTCAAGCAGGCTGTACGCAGAGCAAGGTTTCATTCCAACAAAATCTCTCTCTCTCTCGCAAAGTTGAGGAAAACTGCCAACCACTGCTGCTCTTGACATCAACATGCAATGCAGATGTCAGGAAAGGGAAAAAAGGGAGAGGAGAAAAAAGGAAAATAAAACTGTAAGTTTTACGTAAACAAGAAACTGTACTTAATAACTACATCTGAGGAAAACAAAATAAAAAGTACTGGCTTGGTATAAGGAAAGGAATAAACAAAACCTTGGAACAGCTTAATCTAAGACGTTGTAGAGTTTTTTTGTTTTTGTTTTGTTTGGTTGTTTTTTTGTTGTTGTTGCTGTGGTGTTTTTTTTTGTTTTTTTTTTTTTTTTTTTTTTTTTCTTTATTTTCAATTACTGTTGTGCNTATTAGATTTGTTTTCTTGTGTTTAGTTCCAGGAGATAAAATACCTTTACATGATAAAGGGACAACATAAAAGAAACAGATCTATCATAGCATCAAAATTAGCTACTCTATTACTCAGAGAAAAGTCTAAGCACCTTTAACAAACACTGTGAAAAGCAGTGGAAGCACTCATAACATATGTTCTTGCCTGCAAATAGCCCAGGGTGCAAGAGGTGGGTTTCATTTTTCAGTTTTTAAAGCCTTCTGCATAGGCCTAACTCTGCCTTTGTTGAAGCTAGTGTTAACACACACTGAATGCAGAAGGAACTGAATGTGGATAACTGCATACTTCGAAAAATCACACCCAATATGTTCAACTGATGCCATCGTTTCCTGAGGACAAGAGTAGGCTATGGAATACCACAAATAATACAGAGGAGTAGTCAAAAGCAAGCTTCCCAGAACCATGAAAGCATATTTCAATACTTTTTCACACATAATTGGGAATGTGCATCTTCAAAATAGTAGTCCAGAATAGGTAAAGACTGTCAGAAGATGCTTACTGTGAAGAACTCTCAGTGCCTTTTCATAAAATAAGAGTTCTTCAAGGCAACTCTCAACAACCATTAAGAGAACAGTAAGAATCTATGCTTTTTGGATTAAATCAAGAAAATAAAAGTCAGTGCTTCTCCATAGACAAAAATGTAATGAGAATTACTTCAATATACCAGCACTTGAGTCATCAAAATGGACCCACATTCACCAACACACGGAAAAGTAGAATGACCAGCAAGAACTTTGCTTTGCCCTGGTAAAATCATTTCAGGAAGTTGTACATATAAATTTGCCTACGGAAGATGAGAACCTCACAATTAAACATATTAAATCATCTATACAAGGAAATACTGAGAAAGACTGAGCTGAAGAGAAAATGGAACAATCTTATAATGATGATATAACCACTTGAGAGAAAGGGACCCCAAAATGTTCTACTCTTGAGTTCGAAGAATCAGCAAAGTGGGTCTTTTTTCCTCATGAGAAGGTCTTTCCACAAAAATATACCCCTCAGATAACCAAAACAGAACTTTTTTCTTCAGCTACCTGGAAAAAGGAGGAGGAAAGAAAGAATAATGGGTCTCTCAGAACCAGCAGTTGGCAAATATTTATTTGACTTTTCTTGGGTAAAACAGTTACTCACCAAGAAAATTTTCATTTCAAGAAAAAGAATTTCTACTGAAAAATCATTCTGATGGAAAAACACCCGGCCATGGCTACAAAGGATAAGACCATTGGCCTCAGCCAGGGGGAGGTGAGTGCCAAGGCCAGTGGACTGGGTCCGCCACAGTCCTCTTGCAGAATCATAGACACCATCTCTCCATTTGCTGGAATGTTTGCTCTGCTCCAGTTTTTTGCCTACGTAGACCATCCCCCCCGTCTTCAGGGCAGGAACCGTCTCTCACTGTATGTTGTGCACAGCCTACTGCAACACGTGTGTTTGATGACTTTTAGCACTACAGTAGCAACAGTGCCTTTTCCTCCTACAGCAGCTACTCCCCAGTATCAAGACGAAGAGAAAAACGTAACCTATGGCTGCAACACACTGCTAATCAAACACTATTGTATAGCATGGGGATGTGGGGGGGATGCCTTTTTACCACAGAACTAATCAGGGTTTATACACACAAAATCAGTAAACTATACAGTTCAGTCTTGTGATCTGTGTTCCTAGCTGCCAGAAGGAAGGCAGGAAAGAGGGGTGGGGAAGGGAGGTAGGGGGGAAGCATCTCCTGTGTTCATAATAAAAGAAGAGAGATGACTGGACTAAGAGCTGATGAGGTTACAAGGCAACAGCAGTGCCATGAGTTGTTTGGGCTTAAAGCCAGATGTCTTGTATTGCCTTTGATTGTTTCTAAATAATTAATGGTATTAATTTCATCATGTGACCCACCCACCCCCCTTTTAGTATTTGGCTCTGTGTACTAACACTAAATATAAAGGAGGAAAACGGTACTGTCTATAGCATACTGAATATTGATGCTGTGTGCTTGGACTGCAACAACAGCTGATACTCATATCCCTAAGATTCTATATTCCACAGCACTCACACAGTGTTTGCACGAAGGAGATGGAATAGTATCCCTCATACTCCATCCATAAACCAACAGAACTATGGCATATGGATACTGCATGTCTGAAGTAGTAAAAGAGAGGGTACATCGCTCCCTCTCCGCCCACACTAAGATGAACCTGCCACTACTGTTTCACGTAACGTTTTCTGGCAAGCTCCCAGTTTTCAGTCATGCTGGTTTGCTTGAAAGAAACACTCAGAGGAGACTCTGCTTGTCTTGCTGTTCAAACAAACAAAATAATCACGCATCTTGAGTTAATGGCCCAAAGCTTAATGAAGATCATAGAAAAGAGGCTGTCTGTGATGGGAGCATTCCCTTCTGACTTAGCCACATAAGCCACTGCTTTTGGCAAAAGGAAATGGATTATGAGGACAATAAGTAACCCTGAGCTCTGATCTAGACAAACTTTGCTTGGTACTGTAGCAGTAAGTGCACAAAGAGAACAGCAACAACCAGAAATAAAAATTTCATTTCTCCACAATTTTCTACCCCAGGGCACTGGCAGCATCAGCAGGAGGACTCGTGTTTCTTTCTCATGGTAATATTTGGGTTGAGTGTTAGGACCAGTGGAAACTAACAGCAGAATTCTTGATCAAAGAAAGACTAGAGGAGGGAGATCCCTATTTGCATGATTCTATGATACGTACTCAGGAAAAATGTCTGCTTACCCTCCTGTATACTGCAGCCTACTTTCAGCTTCCCATGTCAAGTCTGCAGTCGCACCCATCTTATCTACCTTTTTTTCCTACCACATTCTCACTTATCTTGAATCCCATGGTACCTACCATAGAATCAGAATCATAGAATTGTCTGCATTGGAAGGGACCTTTAAGGGTCATCTAGTCCAACCCTCCTGAAATGAGCAGGGACCTCTTTCTTCAACCAGATCAGCTTGCTCAGAGCTCTGTCCAACATGACCTTGAATACTTCTAGGGATGGGGCACCCACCACCTCTCTCGACAACCTGTTTCAGTGCTTTATTCACCATCAGATAGCACTAAATGTGCCAGCTGGGAGGTAATGGAGAAAGAAATCTGACAGCTTGGAGCAGACCCTTGTTTTGTCCAGTAATGCCCCAGACTTCTGAAGGTAAGAACAAAGTAATATGAGGCCCTCACAGATGTCAAAAGAAGATTCCGAAAGTCTGCATAAAGCTAACCTCCTCAAGGCATACCTGTGGGGAGTCAGAGAGGGCTTGGTCAAGTCTCATTTCTTAGATTTTATCCATGCTCCCTAGTTGGGTGTCATTCTGCAGCTAAACTATCAGATCAAGACTGGTGCATTGTACAGTGACAATTCTTCAGTCAAGGCAAGTGAAACCCAAAGAATTCTCTACTAGAAAGCCTGATCCCAATCTTCAAGAACTTGACCCTGAGATTAGCTCAGCTGGTTAGAGCACAGTGCTAGTAATACCTAGATTGTGAGTTTAATCCCTGTGTGAGCCATTCACTTAAGAGCTGGACTCGATGATCCTTTTGGGTCCCTCCCAAATCAGAAAATTCTGTAATTTCTGTAAATTTTGACTTGGCACTCAAGGCCTAGCAATCCTAAAGCATGTTCATTCCCCACACACCCATTACAGGTTCATAGGAAGAAGTCTGTCTCACTAAATGAAGATCATATGAGAAATACACCTGAACCCTTCAGCTTGGACTGGAGCAGCACCAAAACCAGTATTGGCCCTGCACACTGCAGAGGAATCACCTGGAGGGAGCATCACCACTGCCAAGTCACAGCATGAGGCACTGCAGACAGGGTGGCAGAGTGCCCTGGGTGCCAGAGCTCAGGATGTGGGGCTCTACTGCAAGAAAGAAGCAGGATGAATACCACACTGGCTGTGCTGGGAAGAAAACATCTCACCCTTCCTATTAGAGCTTCTCTACCATGGTTTTAAGGCTGAATAAAATTATGGGTTTATTGCTTATGGACACATGCAAATGGAGAAAACACTAAACCAGATCAGTTAAAACAAGATGAGGAAGAATAACATACAGCCAAACTTCAAGTAACTCCTTCAGTTCCTACCAGCTACCTACAGTAGAGTGGCCACACTTACACAAGCAAAAAAGCACATCAGGAATACCTGATCCCAGAGTCCTCCTCCTTGTGGAAGTCATTCACAGAAGACGGGCTCTGCAGCTTTGAACTGGAATAGAGGAAACTGCTTCTAGACAGGAATGATCACAGAAATGACTACACTGTTTGCAAGGTAGAAACATTGCAACTAGACAAAAATACAGCTGAACAGTCACAGCACTTTATGAGCAGTTCCTGTACCTAACTGCTTGGTTTTCAAGATTTTGGGAGGTCATGGTAGAGTGAGAAGACAGCATTTTTCCTATGGCATCAAGGATCTTTGAAAGTGTCTACATATCAGCCTTGGCTGAGAACATATCCTTTGTTCCTTCTGCATTATTTCCCTTTAATGACAGCTTTGCAGTGAATCCCATTTGTGAGTTGCTCAAATAAATGCAAATTTTATCTTGTAAGTAATACCCTCCAAAACGTAACTACCACTGGAAGTAAAAATCTGAAGAGCTAAAAGGCACTGGGTCTTCCCCAGTGCCCCCATCTCCCCAGTGCACTTGACTGCTTGCTATTATTATATATGGAGTACCAGGCAGGGTACTTACTATTACAAATATGTACTGTATTGAAATATATGGCCCAAGTCCCCTGGGCCCAACATTCTAATTAGAGCCACAGTTGTGCAAATAACTGATTTATTTGGCTGGCTGACCAAACTGAGAACATGGAAAAGGAAAAAAAGAAGCCCCAAACAAAAATCACCTATGTGTTTAATGAAATGGGTTAGTTTTTTGTTTGTGTTCAATATATTTCAATTAAAATTGACTAAGTCTCAAAACAAAACCAGAAACCTTGTTTAGAAATATCAAAACAAAACCAGAAACCTTGTTTAGAAATATCAAAACAAAATCTTCTGGCTTTCCAAAACTTTTAATTTTCTTCTTAGTTTATTTTTTTTTCCTTGCATAATTTTGGCTAGCACATATCTGAGGTGAGAAGCTTTGAGCAAATAGAAAAATTTAATTCAACAGTTTTACCCAGATTTAAATCTACGGGCTGAACTGTGAGTCAACCAGCTCTTGACTTAATGAAAGAACAGGTAAGCAGGGGATCTGCATTCCCTTCTCGATTCAGCCCCTGTCTTTGGACCCAAGGTGAGTTATTATTTAATTTCTTTGCAGTTGTCTCTCTGCCCACGCTTTGTCTCTGCAGTCTCTGAGCTTGTTG
Organism: Buphagus erythrorhynchus; assembly: GCA_013400855.1. Lineage (NCBI taxonomy): Eukaryota > Metazoa > Chordata > Aves > Passeriformes > Sturnidae > Buphagus > Buphagus erythrorhynchus. The sequence continues at coordinate 51,530 of VZTT01028762.1, read as the reverse complement.
GGGTTACATGCATCTCCTACAGCGGGTCTGTACAGCGCCTAAAACAACAGACTGCTCATCTCAACTGGGGCCTATATGATTTACTAAAATATAAATAACTCCTCAACTGCAGTCAAATCTCCTTTTAATGCCAATAGTTTCACTTGCATATATTTAGCAGCCCATCATGGGAACATCAGCTTCTTTTTTAATTAATTACTTATTAATAGATGTAAAATATGAACGGACAGCAAGCCTGGATTTTTCCTGCTTCATCAATTTCAGCACTCAAAGAAAGCATCTCGTTTACAGCTACCAGGAACCAACAGGGACATGTAATGAATGAAGTCTGAAACCCAAGATCCTCTCAGCACTTTTGTAGCCCCGTTATTTGGGTTCAAATCCTCTCCTCCCCCCAGGGAAGGAAGACTAGCTGGATTGAAGACTAGCTGGAAAAAGTGGAAAGACTCACAGGCAACCTTCAAGTTCCCTGTGCAGGGCTTTAGGCACACAGTTGTCACCGGCAGGAATAGGAAGTACAAGTTCAGTATCTGCAGAGAGGTGGAAACAGCCTGTGGGACTGCAGGTAAGAGGTGTGCCTGCCTCTCTTTTGAGGACCCCATGCCTCTCACAAGGCCAGCTTGCCTAGTTGAAAGACAACGGGAGCTCACTGGAAAATAAACACCACAGAAAGAGAAAGGACTGCAACACTATGAACTCTTCAACTTTGACGTAGAGCATTCGGGACTGGGGGTGGGGAGGTTTCTCAGAGCATACATGGCTGTCACTGACAGTAAAGTCAGTCACGTTTTTAAAACACTGGGGACAGAATTCAAATGTGCCCCATTATGCCTTGAGATGTACTCCCTGGGTACAAAAGGTGCGTGGGTTACGCTAAGCTCGCGTGCTCCTGTGCTGACTGTGAAAGGCAGCTCAAAGTGCAGACTGAGAAGGAAGGAACTGTGGAGCACATGGGGCGATAATTCCTACTGTAGGGCCTGATCATGGGCTCCCCCAGTGTCCTGGAGTCCCATGGCAGCTTTAACCTCATGCTAGTTTTCTCCATCCCTGGGGCTGCTGCTCAGCTCTAGGAGACCCCAGTGCCATTTCCCAGTGCCAAGGCTGCACCTCAGCCACGGTTTGTGCGAGGGGCTGTGAGAGGGAACAGCCCAGGCCAGCCGGTGCCAAGGCAGTCCTGCTCTGTGCAAGTACAGCACCTGCAGGCAGCCATTCCCCTCAGCATACACATGCCCCCCACACCATGCTCAAGGAGCAATTATTATCATTAAAAATAAATCATCCTCCCTGTCGATTGACTGTACTTATTGGCCATTGCTGCCATCTAGCCAGATGCATCTCCAGCATTCGCAGAAGCTTTGAGCCTGTTTATTTTCTCACTGCTGCTCAGCCTGAACCAGGGATAAATGCATCCCTTGTTACTAACTGCCTCTGCGGAGACGTTTGTAAACTTTCACAGGGTTTTCCTTTATTCCAACAGGTGAAAAAATACACTATAACTACAGGTGCTCTGGGACACAAACAGGAAAATGGAGATCAGATGCAGCTGTAGTTGGAGTAAGGGAAAAATCAAGATAAAGGCAGCAGATGAGAGAGTGCTAAAACAAGCAAAGAAATTATTGAGAAATGGTAGTTAGCTATTTTTGTTGCCAACTTACTCTTGCAAGGTAGCTCTAACACAATAATTTTGTCTATTTTGTTATCATGCCAAGTTTTTGCAGGTGCTACCAGGGGAAGTTTGTTGCAAAAAAGTCTTTTGAACATTATTGGAAAAGGATGAAGAAGTCATCGACTCAAGCTAGCACTGAAGGATGTGCTAGAGGTCACAGCTAAGGAGCACTGGCTGGTGTTACTGGACTTGCAAAGTAGGAATGATAAGGAAGTGGTTTCAGAGAGCTTCTGATTCAGATATATTTGTCTAAGAATTTGGTCACAAAATTCAGTCAGGAAAATGTTCATATGGGGGATTACTTTGCCTTCATCCCTTCATCTCCTTTTGGTATATATGGCATGAAATAGGTTGAAAAAAACAGTGTTCTAAGGAGACTTAGAAAACTGAAAAATTCAGACAGATTTCTGTCCACAATTCAGCTCTAAAAAGCCAATGCAAACTTCCAGACACTGTGGCTTTTCACTTCTCTAGACAACCTGGTTTCAGAGCCATATCCAGCAACATAATAAGCAAGAGGTGAAGCACAATTGGTAAAGAGAAAATAAACATGGCTGCATCATAAAATACGGTGATTGCTCTCTAGCCATAATGTTCCAACCAAACAAAAGGGGAAAGGAGGATATCAGTAAACATCTGCAAATTCGAATTTATTTTACTCTACTTCCCATTCCACCAGAGAAAAAAATAAAATGTTGCATTTTGCTTCCCTGGTTTTCTTAACTCTGAAAAGGGAGGTTTCATGGATAATCCAGAGTAATATTCAACTGTGAATCCAATTTATGCAGTGGGATAGGATTAAAAAAGGAACAGAAGGTCTGGATTCTGAACCTGCTGTAACAGTTTTCATTTGAATAGAACCCAAGTCTTGAAATGGCTTGTTTTCCACTTCTGGTTTGGAGCTGGTTGAAATACTGCCACAGTAGCACTTCCTGTAATATTTTAGTCCAAGATCCTCATTATTTGGAACTGAACTCTAAAGATTTTGGCACCATGAAATCCAAACAAAACTCTGTTCCTGACTCAACTGGCCCAGAAGTCAACCCAAGCTTAATCTGGTTCTGGGTCCAAATCCAGCTTCAGCCCATTTCCATTGTTATATAGATAATGCCATAATACCACCTCTAGCCTCAGGATTTATGATGCCTCCTCACAGGATGCATATTTGTGTGTAAATACATAAATCACATCAGATAAACAAAGCAGACATGCCAGAAAACAGGAGGGGAGGGAAGAGGAGAGATACCTACCAAGCAGTTTGTCTCTAAAGTGTTGCCAGTTGTGAAAGGACTCGTCGTGCTAATATCCCCTCATTCAGACTCCTACAGACACGCTAAGAGCGTGACGGCTGGCAGGCAGTGCATTTAAGTGCTGTTACTTAGGCCCCCAAATATTGACAGAGTGCCAGACTCTGAGAAACTATTGATGTATGCAGCCGGCCGCTGCTCCAGACACCTCTCAGACAGAGTCTTTAAATGTCACAGATTAATGAATTTTCATGAAACTGAGAATGAGAGAAAGAATTAAGAAAAAAAAAATATATATCCCATAGCACCAACATGAAAGCATCTTTTATCCCTACACAAAATTCTGCCCTCAAGCCTCAAGATTCCTAATAGATTATAACAGACTGTAAGCTGGCATGAGATATGGGATGGAGGAGGTTAGACCCTCTGGATCATGCAGAGCATCCTCAAACAAAGCCAGTATGTGAGATGTTCATTTACAAAAAAAACACAAGAGTCAAGGACCGCTCAGACCTATGTTTCATTTTAATCTAAACCACAAGTTACAAAGCTTAAGGGGGAGAGTTGGTTAAATATTTTTTATCTGTGGTACACATGGTGCCAAACTGCAAAGTTTAGCTGTTGACTTTGAACAACCCTAACTTTAGAGATACTGAGATAGACAGATGTACTTGGATCCTCTCTTAGTATTTGATCTTGTGCTTGATCTTACTCAAGAAATTGCCAAAGTTATGATAGAACATTTTTATGCCATCAGATGAACCAAGTGTGCTGATTATTTCTATTTTTTCATTTATATCAGGAACTCAAATATGTATGCAAGAACTTCAAATATCATTAAAATGTAATAATGCAAAATGCAGTTGGGAGTGTAAATGACAAATCTATGCATAACACATCACTTAAAGAGGAAGGAAGTGAAGGGATGATGCAGATGATGTATGCAGAGGTAAAAATGGGTCATTTATACCCAATCATGTTAAAAATACAGCTTCAGTGAGTCCTTCCGCACAAGCCAGTTGTAGGTGGGGCTCCATAAGCCATTTTCTCCCTCCTTCCCACAGTTATGGATTCCTGCAAGGCTCTACTGCCCCCACCACCCCTGGGCTGTCCCATAGCATTTGTCTTCAATGCAGTGACAGCAAGTGGGGTGAGCACCAATGTACCCAGCTCCTCACTGGCTGCCTCCTTTCCCCTCAGAAGCACAGCTGTCTGACACCAGTGACTGGGAAAGGGAAGCTGGTGCCACCACAACAGCCAGACCTGCTGCAGAAAATCTGGGGAAGCTGACAGCACCCTGACAAGCAAAGGGAATGCTCTAAGAAAAGCCGAACAGCAAGACTGTGGTTTCCCACGTGGCTGGAACAAGTCAAGAGGAGGGCCATGAAGATTATCAGAGGGCTGGAGCACTTCTGTGATGGCAGACTGAGACAGCTGGGGCTGTTCAGCCCAGAGAAGAGGAAACTCTGTGGAGACTTCAAAGCAGCCTTCTGGTACCTAAATGGAGCTGACAAAAGAGATGGTGAGGGACTTTTTACAACGGCATAAAGTAATAGGGCAAAGGGTAGTGGCCTTAAACTGAGCAAGCGCAGATTTAAATTGGACATGAGGAAGAATTCTCTGTGATGAGGCTGGTAAGGCAGTGGCACAGGGTGCCCAGAGATGCTGTGGATAGTACATCCCTGAAAGCATTCAAAACCAGGCTGGATGGGGCTTTGAGCAACTTGGTCCAGTAGAAGGTGTCCCTGCCCATGGGAGAAGTGTTGGAATTAGGTGATCTAAAGATCCCTTCAAACCCAAACCATTCTATGATTCTATGATTATTGCCACAAAGAAGTCAATATTCTTCACTGAAAACTGTTCTCCTAAGTTTCTCTGGCCACACAAGGCTTTGCTTACCACAGCACCTATAAAATCTTATTGTAAGAACAGGGACTAACATGTTTTCACATAATCTTACCAGTCAG
>VZTT01028762.1:21275-46178 GCA_013400855.1 Buphagus erythrorhynchus | reverse complement strand
TCCATTAGAAGGTGTCCCTGCTCATGGGAGAAGTGTTGGAATTATGTGATCTAAAGATCCCTTCAAACCCAAACCATTCTATGATTCTATGATTATTGCCACAAAGAAGTCAATATTCTTCACTGAAAACTGTTCTCCTAAGTTTCTCTGGCCACACAAGGCTTTGCTTACCACAGCACCTATAAAATCTTATTGTAAGAACAGGGACTAACATGTTTTCACATAATCTTACCAGTCAGATTATTTGTGGCAATGTTTGTCAAAGGGAAAGAACAAAAAAAAAAAAAAAAAAAAAAAAAAAAAAAAAAAANAGCTAAGAAGCTGCCTTTCTGTGTGTGAAGCCAAGTGGAAACAACTGCAAGGGCCCTGATGGCAACCTCCAACTCTTCACAACAGAAGAGTCTTTGGTCTTCCAAAGCCAATACACTTCTGTAGGTTGGCACATCTGGCAATTAACTATATCAGGGACTACGACAACCATTTGTGTTACCCATTCGCATCACCACTCAAAGCATGCCCTCCCTCCCACCACAGATCCCAGCACCACCAGAGCTGCAGAAGGGTCTTCAACACCATTATCCATTGCCTGCAGCTCTACAAATTATCTAGATGAAGCAGCAAGTAGCCATCCTTTGCCAACAGCCAGGGAGAAGACAGAGCACGTGTGTGTGTAAGAGGGGATGACACAAATGACTTATTAAGCACAGGAAAAGGCAAAATGTCAAAGCCTTTCTATTCTGAGAACAATTTCTATACAAACAAAGCAAAATAAAATCACTATAGGTTTTCACACAGAGAACTATTTTACACATCTTTGCAAACTGACTTTAAAACAGTCATTACTTTTTCTTCAGGACTTTTAAAGAGCCTAACACTACTGCCTATTCTGGCCTGTTATTTCTCCTCACATAGCCCTTTTCCTTTCTTCTTTCTTCACCTCTCTTTTTAAAAAATAGTAACTGAGGAGCTATCACGAAACACTAACCTAGCATTTCACTTAGTCCAGAATCACATCTTCAGCAGAGGCCAGAACTGATTACACTGAAAGATGTAAAAATCCTCAGCATTTCCCTTTTGCAAAAGCCTTTGTGTACCTCAGCAGAGATCGTTGGCTGGATGATGCCTGAAGCACACAGAGAGACCCAAGTGCCCAAGCTATGAAGTTGCTGTGAACTTATGCAAAGCCCTGCCTTCTTTTGCAAACATTAGAATACATAATAAGGCTTGTCCCTGTTTCCTTTGCATGCCAGCATATGAACAGCTGTTCCAGTTCCACAAACTCTATACCATCTCAAAGACTGGGATAGCAGAGGTGGGCAAAAATTTAGAAGAACTGGAAGTATTAATGATTGCACAAAATTTATCATAGAACAGAAAAAAGCAGAATACAATATGCACAGAAAACAGCAGTTGCAAAGTAATGAATAGAAACAAATGTGTTACAAAATTAAAATTATTAGAACTTAAGGGGCCCTTGGAAGTTCCTAAGTTCAACCTCCTTCACCAGGTTTACGATAGAACCGAAAGCCATCTTCCTTTGTCTCATCTTGCCTCTTTGACTGTCACCATGAATCAATTTATTTAATTTCTGGTAGTAATTTCTGATTGTCTGGCTTCTGTCTTTTTCTTTCCTCCGTGTGCATGCCTGTGCATACATCACAGATCACAACCAGCTTACACCCCCCCTTGTTAAAAGTGCCACCTCTTCTGCTGACTTACTGCACTCTTAATCAAAAGGGCAGGAGGAAGCCGCCAGGATTCATTCCTCCCCCTCTCTCCTCCTCTCTCCCTCCTTTTTTCAAATGGCACAAATGTCAAACTTTCTGAAAGGATGTTTGGCATAGCTGAGTTCAGTCATGTAACGTACAAAGTCGGTATGATCAAAAGGTTGCAGGGCTGCCCACTGCTAAAGAAGAGAGGGAAAAAAGGGAACGGGGATCTTTTCTAAAGTGGGGAAGAATGCATGAGACAACTGTTGCCACTGGAAACACCATGTCTATTAGCAGCAGCAGTGGGTCTGAAACACCACAACCTAGGTCCAGAGTCCAGATTCCCTGAAAAACAGGGCTGTTCTGATAAAATTTTCCGCGCATGAAGAAACAGGGATAGACACAACTATTGAACTGAAGACTTTTTTCTTTCTTCATGCTTTGCATCATTCTTTGGAAAATAACTGAATCTATGTGGAAATAACAGCAGTTAGTTTTGTAGTCTAAGTTGCTGAAACTAATCAGATGGAACACAGATTCACCTACCAAAAATACATTGTCTTTCTGGTAGTTTTGTACTGCTACCTTTCACCACAGTATTTTCATTCTTTTTCTATCCACTGCTGAAAAGGAGAGCAAATTATTCCTCCCTTCTACATATCTAAGACTGTTTCAATTTCGAAAGGCAACTGGTTTGCAATTGCAGAGCACTTCACAATTGCATGCTCGCATCTTCCTCTATCTTTCTGATGCAACTCTTCTGGTTTTATTAATCTGTTTATTTGCTCCACTTTGCTGAGCCCTCGTGAAAATGTTTGCATCTCCTTACACAACATCAACATTAAAGAACAGTCATGTCACTGGCTCCTGCAAAATGTCTGCATCCCAGTGGCATGAAAATTGGTGGCCAGAATACTCAGCATGAAGAATCTTTCCATGAGCTCAGACAGAGTTTCCTTGCCAGAAGATAACCCCAAAAATGTAGACGAAAAAGTTCATTGTCAATATCCATTTAATAGAAAAATCTTAATTATAGATAGCTTTCAGTCCCAGAACAGTAGACGGGAACTTGAGATTAATTCCCCCTATGACAAAGTATGTGAACAATAACCAGAATTTGTAATCAATACCCAGAGGAGAGAGCATCCAAATTGCAATGGGGATTTGGGATTCATTCCCAGAGGGTGAAATATATGATTTGGAACAGGTAGACTGGGATTAATTTTTGATTATGAAATATTTGAACAGCAATTTTCAACTTTTAATGAAGAGAAGATGTGGACACCACAATTAATATAATTTCTAAGTCTCTCCATCACATTTCAGGAGACAGATGATAGATCACAAACAGCTGTTCGGGTCATACACAAGTTAATGTGGGAGTGCCACCTAAAGGAAAGTGCACTAGGATGAGACTCTGGAGAAAAACAGGCAAAGACCAGAATTGCACTTTCCCCATTTCTAATAAAACTTGCTTATTGCAAAGTCTGCATTACAAGTAATTATTCCATGTTTGCTGACTTTACATGGATAATTTTAAGTCAGAAAACATCAGTATGGCTTTTCTCTTACATAGGGAAAAAATATAAAGGTGTTCACAGGAGAAATAATTCTCACTCTGAAGGAAAATTTCAAAATAGGAGTGTACAAGGTAAAATATATAGAACCTCATCATGTCCTGGGGGGAGAATACAACCCAAATTTCTAAAGTCCCTTAGAATATAATAAACAGCTAATTATTTGCCTAGAATGAAGATAACGAGTGAGCTGTGAATCTTATCCTTTTCTGTTAGTTTCCACAAAATAATTTTCTTTATGTTTTCCTCACAGGCCAATGAGTAATTTTAATGATTATGAGCTGCATCTGTAGCCATGTAAGACAAGACAAATTTCGTCTATCTGCATTTGTCTATCTGTCTATCTTGCCATTTATGAATGACTGCAATAAAGGGATTTTTCAGGACACAGGTTTACTGTCACAGGAGTAAGAAAACCTAGCCTCCAGTTCCAGCATTCAGTACTGCTCAGCTGGAAGGAAAGTATCCAGAAGGAAAATGCCTTGCCCTGAAACAACGGATGGTAGTTGCTTCAGAAGCAGGAATAAAGATGAGATGAACCAAAATCCTGTTTCAGCTCGACACATACTTAATTCCTTATTTATCTTTTAACCTTGCAAAGTATTTTAAAAGAGGCTCTGAATTTCTGAAATTGAAGATCTACCTCTTCCATTTTATGCCTGCTATGGTAAACTTTTGGGTCTTTCACTGAAAAGAGATGAAACAACTCTGAGTCCCTGTGGGCCCACTCCTCCCCTTTCCTCTTAAGCCCTCAGACCCACATCTACCCAAGGATCATTTCCTAAGTCTCCAAAATTATATATAAGTATGCTGTCTCTGCCAGACCCTATTAATCATAAACTTCTCATTTCATTTCAGTATTAAACTCATCTTGTTCAAATCTCTAATTTTCCACACTGACAGAGAAGTTCTCTATACATCATTCAGTTCTATTTCCTAGATATGTTCAGAATTACAAAATGCATTCAAGCCCATCTGATCTCTTCTCACTAAACCTTGTGCCTTGCACAGACTGACAGAGAAGAATTAGCCTTCCTCCTGTCAGGTATACATCTTTTCCCCACAAAACTATGTGAAAACATCCAAATACAGACAATGACTCAGCTTGCCCTTGTACTTGTGTCTTTGCTCTACAGAGCAGTCATTTTACAGAGCAGCAAGTCCCACTGACATAAAATCAGACAGACTACTAATATTTCTGAAGTAAAAACAGCTGTAGCTGCATGGCAGGGTACCACACACTAAAAGCAGCAATAGGGATGAAGTCGTACCATCAGCAGCCCTCATCCTAGTGGAAGCAGGAAATCTCACAATGAAGTCATGCTACAGAGTGACACTGCTGAGCCTAATACATCACAGGTCATTTAAAGTCATTAAAAAGTAAAATTTGCCAACCACAATTTTCCTCAGTGATCCTATCTAATATTAAGCTCAGGTGCAGATCTCAAGGTTGGGAAGAAAAAGCATGTCCGATATTTTCTGCTCTTTCCCTGCTGCAGCAACATCATCTATCTCATTTCTAACCCAGTGCCACAGCTTCTCTCCAGCTTTACAAAGACACTGCAGCAGTATGCCAGCAAAACAAACGATGGTCTTGCTCTATAGCAAACAGGAGATGGGACTAGAAGAGCACTCAAGCCTCTCTCTGTGTTTTTTTTGTTTGGGCTTTTTTTTTTTTTTCCTTTCTGTTGAGCGAGACATTCAGCAAAAACGATTATGCCATGTACTAAAGATACATGCAAACAGCAAGTTTGGTGCTTTAGAGCTGAGACCAGCCCCTGCTCTGCCTCAGGGCCAGATATCATTGCTCTGTGAGGCCCTGGGTGCCAACAGCGAGTTGCAACCCACACCATTACTGGGGACCTGCAGAGCCCTCCACTCACATCACACACAGGCTACAGCAGCCCTTCTGGAGTTAATCAGAGCAGCTATGGCAGGCAACTCAGAGCCAGATGGGCTCCATGAGGACACGGTGTTAGATTAGTCAGCTCACCAATTTCTGCCTCAGTATCCCCAAGTGTGAATTAGTTTTTGGCACCTACAAGTTAAGAGGGCAGCAGCTTTAGAAGAACTGTATGTTAGACAGATCGATATTTCATTTTAAAGAACAGTTTCTATTCTACTATACTTTTGCTGCTTTGAAAGAAAACAGACTGTTGCAGTATTTTTTGACTAAAAACCTGTAGAAGAAATTGTTACAGTCTTTTACAACCAGAATCTGGAAGGGTGTCCCATTGTAATATTTTCAAAGAGAAGTTGTGCGTGCAGTATGTATGTGCATATGGTGTTTATAAATTGTTTTTTAACTTTAGATATTTTATTCATTTTTCCACATGGTACAAGTAGAACACACATCTTTGTTGGACAGACACCAACACAGTAACATAACTTTAGATTTCAAGCACTCAAGACTCAGTGGGACAATAGGCTACTCTATCTTCATGCCAGGACATCACGTCCTGAAATTAGGATGCATGCCACCAGGCAGTTCATATCTCACTGAAGATATTCAGACCTCAATACATTCAGTTATACTAAATGAAGGAAACTGTAACCACTTCCAGTTATTTCATATAGAGATAAGGACCATGAGAACTTTGTGTCTTGGCATACAACATTCTATTTTGATTTCACTGTACTGTGGGATCTGCTGTTATCCACAGTTTGTGGACTTCATTTTTTTCTTACTTGGACCATGCACACAGCCAGCATAGTAACTTCAGTCATAACAAGTTTCAGAAGTCCCCAAAGCAAAGGGAAGGGGGTAAGGAATGACACAAAATGACTTGGCTAGAGCTTCTCAGGACAGCAGCCGAAAGAGCACAGATGCTACTGATACTTGTAAACCCCACCGCCAGAGCCAGCAACACGGAGTTCAGAATTCACTTTTGTTTGCAATGTGTGCGTATGTGTAAGCTGTTCTTGCAGACATGGAGAACACTGAAAGCATATTCTCCAGGATAATTACCTATCCAGACTCACTAGTGCACAAAGTCAGACGAAATGCAAGTGTGAACAGCTTACCTCCAGAGCAGAAAGTCTGCCCTGCTACTGCAGACTGCCATGTCTCATAACTATATAACCTTGTTTGTTTAATTTCAAAGCTCTTGTTTCCCTTAAGCTGTACCATGGTCTCAGGAATCACAAGATGGTGACATTTAAGAAGTAGAGGCAATGATTTAATTGCTTTTCCAGGGAAAAAGCTAGGTTTCAAAAGCAAAATAAAGTTTCCTTTATAAAGAATGGAAATACTAATATTATAACTGAAAACTTTTTATAATTTAACGTTGTAAACCATCATTCTGTTAAATGAAATGCAAGAAGGGACAAACCAGTTCAGAGAAAATACATAAACACTAATTCTGTTCCCACTGGTAATTTAACACCTATCTGGTACCCCAAGGTCTTGAAAACACTGAATACAAAAATAGTTCTTTCCTACTATCTGGAAGAAGATGAAGATAAGGGAAATGAAACATTTACTTGAACTTGAGATGCATTAGTTTTCAGACAGACAAACTAAAATGCCTGCACTGGGTATCTATGGCACACAAAACTTATCCGTTGTCCTACAGAAAGCTTTTTTCCAGTGCCTGGCTTAAATTTGAGGTTTCTTGACAAGCTCTAATGAATGGTTAACCTTGCTTTCCTGATAAAAAGCAAATGCTCCCTGACTTCACTCTTTTCTTGAAACAAGTCCATATGGATGAAATATATGAACTTCTGTCAACGCGGCTGCTGTGCATTATTTAAATGCTACAATAAAAAAGGGTGGTGTTTTTTTTTTTCCCCCACTCGGGCGCAGCAGGTGCCATCACGGGGAAGGGGAGCCCTGCTCTCCCCGGCACAGACCTGGGGCAGTGCCAGCCCTCTCCCTCTCTCCTCACCCATCCCCTCTCCTGCTCCCCCAGCAGCGGCGCTGTCCCGGGGCTGCAGGCAGCAATTCCAGCGAGGCGCGGAATACACGGGAGATGTGCGGGAGCCCTGCGGATCGCAGGCGGCACAGGGCATTCATCTTCACACGCGCCAGGGCGGATAGCTCCAGCTCAGGAGTGGGAAAGGTCAGCTATGTCAGCTACGATGGCAACAAGCAGCCTCAGCAGCGGGCACGGGTGTGTTCCCCTCCCGCTGCTGCGGCCGGCGGTGCCCCCGGAGCGGGAGCGCAGCACCGCCTGCCCCCGGCATCTCCCACCCCGGCCTGGGGCTCCCCGTCCTTCCCCTGCCTGCCCACACGGCGCCGCTGACAGACGGGGTGGCAGATAACGCCCGCATTTTGGAAATGCTCTCTTCCGAAGCCGCTGAAGGGATTTATTATTTATAGGCAGAGGGATGAAAACATGAAGTGCGTACGTCGGGGCTCGTGTGGGGAGGGCCAGTTGCTGCCAGGCAGTAATTTCACTCTGAAGTTCCTATGACTTAAATAGCCACTTGAGCTCTGCTCTTGCAGTTTATGATGTCAATAGAACCCCTAAATGAAATTACAGCCTTCTGATACGCAGCGGGGTAGCTTTTCTTCACTGTGTAATGTACACGGCCAGAAGAAATTGCACTGTACGCAGAGTTTCACTAAAGCAGAGTTTATCGTAAGAATGTTCCCACTAAAATATGATTAGGCTTCTTGTTTGCTGGATAACACTTTCTAATGAATCAGGGTATGCGTGATAGTCATGTTTTGTGAACGCAGACATATACCCTGAGGTGAACTGGGCACTCCACCGCCTCAAAGCACCAGCTATTTCATTTCCACCATAATTTGCACCTGCTTTGTTTTGCCAGCAGCACAGACCCATGCTAGCTCTGGAACTCGCCTCGTTCCAGAAACTTGAAGCTTGCAAAGATGAAAAAACAAGCAAGGCAGCAATGGGGGGTGGGCGGTGGGGTATCTACATGCTGTATTTACAGGCACTTTTATTTTTCAAGCATGCCTGAGCCTGGATAAACCTGATCAGTAGTCCTGTGAGGGCAGGGAAAAAAATTCCACTTTTCAGACAGGTAAGTGAGGAACAGACAGAGGTAAAGATCATAATGATGCATCTGGGATAGAGATTCAGGTCTCCTAAAGCCTTTTCCATTTCCCTCCATTCTCATTATGTTCCCTTTCTTAGCCCAGGACAAGACAAAAACCCCTTCATCTTACCATTCATAAACCTTGCCATTTCTTTATCCTTGAGGTGAGGACTGACTGCAGCTGATAATTAGATATCTGTGGTTAGTGGCTGCTTTACCTCAGTAACTTGTAATCCCTTTCACTTTCCTAACTTTCCTCATCATATGACCTAATTCAAAATCAAGTTTTACTTTCTTTTCTGAATTACTGGAAGCCAAATTAGTGCTGTTTCAATGTTGTTACTCAAGAAAACAAGCCACTGTTCAACTTTTGGAAAAGAGAGGCTTACAATATAAAATAAGAAAACAAATTGAGAATACCTTAAAAAGGGAAATGTACTCAAAACAAAGCAGTTGCTTTTATGTATTTTTATTGCAAAAATTGTCTCTGGATACTGCTTAAATTCTTGTACTTCTGAAGCATCCCAGAACCTATGAATCTGCCTACCTTTATCATTACATCTTTTTCTGTGCTTTGTTCTTGTCTGATGCAGTTAACACTCATAGAACAGCAAGCATATCACATCAAACAATTGTTGTGCAGAAAACAGTAGTTCTCATTCTACTACATAAATATATTTTCTCTTCCCCAAAAGCATAAACTGGTGGTTTGAACACGAGGGAAAGAATACCATTTTCTCCTTGATTGCATCAGGCAAAGGAAGATAACTTTCCCACTTTATCTACAGGTAAAAGAGAGAGGTTTAACTTGGCAGTGCATGCAGAGCACTTTGAGATTACTAATTGGAAGGGATGCTGTAACTAAAATGGCTACTGCTAGAAGCAAAGTGAATGTATAAAAGAATGACCATAGTATTAATTTTCTTTTTTTTTTAAGCAACTATGATAAACTATTATGTAGTAGATAAAGAAGCTACTACTAATGAGACAATTTATTATCTTGCCATCCTAAAGTGTTTAAACAGACGGTTAGAATATGATTTGAAATTGCAGATTTTCACTCTAATGATTTTAGACCATAGACAAACCATTATAACTTTGGCCTACCATCAATAAGCAGCTTACACCATAATAAGAAAGACTGATGAATTTTTCCACATTGCTATAAATAAATACCAGCAAAGACAAGTTCCTTTGCTACCAGATAGACCTGGAGAATAAATAAATTAATGAAATAATTTAAACATGGAGACGTTTGGAGCAACACAGAGACTCTTAAAAAAGAGATTAAACATTGTTTTTCCTTCTTGGTGAAAGATGCCAGAGTGACAGCCCTTGACTTCAGTATATCCAGAGAACAAGTGTTACACAGGCAGAAGTTTGAAGTTTCAGACATTTAGCACTGTGCTTTGAGAACTTTCCATTTCAGAAGTACTTATGTCTTTCAGACCTACACTGCCTGAAGGGAGAAAGTAAATCAGAGATAAGCTTCAAAGATCAGACCCAAAAGTCTGTGTGGGTGTTCAGCATAGCCCATTCAGAGAAGAGAAAAAAAATCCATTATGTTTCTATCTGTGATGTGAACTGTCTGAAAGTTTGGGATGTTCTGATCTGTCAGCTGCTTTGAGTACACTGCAGAAAGGTGATGCAACAGCCAAGCTGGGATCTTAATATCAATTTAGTCAAAAGCTGGGACCGTTTGGATTGAGGCTTTGATGTATGTAAAGGTTATTTCTATGTGTATGTAATACTCTTTACTGAAGGGATCAGCCAACTTAATTGCGGGTTTTGTTGAGAGCTGGTGATTTAGTTTAAGTTCAGAGAGAGGTCTGCAGCATGAGGGAATGAAGAGAAACAGCTAACCCTTGCTGCTCAGTGCTGAAAAACATCTGCGGTCAGCCTGGGGGTTTGTACATGAAAAAACAGGAGTTCACAGTTCTTTACGGTTCTAATGCAAAACCAGATGGAACTCCGAGGTTCTGTCAGTCTTCCACTTGAAGTTTTCAGGCTTAGTAAAACTTCAGGCTGAAACTGAAGCATGGGGAGGGACTGACAATCCCCTGTGGATTGAAACCAACAAAAATATTTGCAAAAATTGCCAGGGAGTAAAGCCACCACTTATTACTTATTAGTTATAAGAAATAGCGAGTACCTTAATACAGGTTGCACGAGACTTGACACTGAGTTCAGTTCTGAAGTCAGTGCTGACAACTTCAGTGGAGGACTGCTCACCACCAGCCTGTATGTACAGTTCTTAGAATGGGCACAAAACCAGGGAAGAGGTGACTGGAGCTCTCTGTATGTCACAGGTGACCAGCAGCAGTCAAAGAGGGGCTGCCTCCCTGGGTGTCACAGAGACAAACTTGTTGGAACACCTGCTGAATAAATGCTACTCAAAAGCAAGGCAAGGGTGAGAAGAATGCTGCCTAGTTAATAAATACCCTGTGTGAGATATGTTGGTTCCATTAAAGATCTTGGTCTTTTGCCAGGGACATGTTTCAAAGAACAGGATAATAACTCAAAATACAAATATTTTGACTGCTACCCTCTGTTTCTTATATGCCTACTTTGTTCGAAGTAGAAAATGTTAGTCAAGAAATGATTCATTCTTCAGATAATATGGAAGATGATGAAGGATGAATGGAACAGCCCACGCATTGCCCTGGCCTTCTTAAGCATTACAGCAGAAAAATATTAACAGAAGTGATATGTTCAGCGGGGCAGGAGAGGACAAAAGGAGACAATCTGGGCCTGGAGCTAGAGGTGCTCATCCTACTAATGTTTTAATTTTTTTTTTTTTTTTTGCTGCCTTTCCCATGCAGCCATGAGCAAATCACTGCAGCTTTATAAGCCTTGTCTTCCCTATCCAACAGCTGAAAATAATTCTAAGTACCTTGATGTTGGCTGAGACACTCAGTTCTTTGGCATCCAAGATTTTGTAGATGAAGTTCGGCAAAGTACATTTTTTTTCCTGATTCCCAGTTCCCCATACAGACACAAAGAGAGCAGAAGGGAAGTGAGAGAGTTTAAAAAAGAGAGAGAAAAAAAATAAAATCCAACCTTTCCCGCTCCCTCAAATGGACCAGCAGCCTATAAACCAACTAGTTCTTCCTATTCCCAGAGGTGGCTTCCATAGAAGCATTTTCTTTTACTATGCATCCACTGTAGAGTTTCTTTTCTGCTTGGCTGGGCAATCAGGTATTCAGAGCATAATGTAAATGCTCAGAACACAGAGGCATGAAAACTTGCCAGACAGAAACTNCGGGGACACCGGGGCAGCGCAGCCCGCCCTGCCCCCGCTGGTGGCCGGGGGGACACCGGGGCAGCGCAGCCCCCCCGCTCCCGCGCTCGGCTCGGCAGCCGCTGCGCTCCCAGCTCCGTATTCCTCTCCTGCGCTTGCCGCCGATTCTGTTTTCATATTACAAAAAAAAAAAAAAAAAAAAAAAAAAAAAAAAAAAAAAAAAAAGGGAAAAAAAAAAAAAAAAAAAACTTTATTTCCTCCTTCNAAAAAAAGGGAAAACACAACAAAAAAAACCTTTATTTCCTGCTTCGCCGCGGCGGCCCCGAGAATAGAAGCCTTGACACATCAAATTCTGGGAGCTCACCACTCACCAGGGCTGTGGTTCCTGGTCCAAGCAGTGACGAAGGAGAATCACCTCACAGTCTCTGGAGAGTGGCAGGGCTTGGCTGCGAAGCGCGCCCTGCGCCGATGGGCTTTTTGAGTTCGCTCTGTTCCAGAGCGAGTGCCGAGGCAGAGAAATTAGGGAGGGGAGAGGTGGGAAGGAAAATCACTGGAGCCTCTTACGATCAAACTTCCACTAAGCAAGAGGAAATGTCTTATAAATAAACAACAGCAAGAGAAACAAAAAAATCCATCCCGTCCTGCCAGAGGAATGTACATTATTGTCTCTCGACGGAAAACTTTACACCACACCAGAAAGCAAGAAAGCAGCCATTTCTCCTGAAGCTACCCTGCCTTGGGTGGGGAGAAGGAGGGCAATGCAAACTTGAAAAAAAAAAAAATTGGGAAGTTCATGCAATTTCCCAGTAGACAAACAAAACTGTCCAAATTCAACAGACATCACTATTTCAAGGTTTCACGCAGCACTATATTTCTTTAGATCTGATGATTGTCACTCCACCATTAGGGCACATTCAAGGAGGAAGTTCAAGGCAAGGGGAAGGAGGAGAAGGTCATGACATATGTATGTGTGAGTCTAGATCTGAATGCGTACATCCCTATACTTATTTATGCATAATACTGACATTTTATGCATTTTATGATTTATATTTATAAGAATAATTTTATATGTATTTTATATTTATTAAAAAACTTGAGGTATATGAAATTCTCTTCTCTCATACCTCTCCATAATTTTTGAGATTTACAGGTCAGAGTTCCAAAGTATACCTTCTCGTCTCACAAGACTGCAACTGTAACCTACTTAAAGCTAACATGTTATTGTACTGCAGCTCACAAGTGACATGAGTTTGGTGATTTCAGTACAGTCCCTGGCTTTGCAAAAAACTATTGCGTGATTTGGCACAATGCACGGCAAATAGCAGTCTCTTTATGAGGAACTACAGATGGCAATTGAAAGAGTAATTCAAATAATTTATCAAGCACATTTGGAGACCTAGAATGGGGGATGGCCCGAGTCTACAAGAAACAAGTATGCTACAAGTCATTATTAGCAAGCTTATTAAACCTGCCTCAAATGCACAGCAGTAAAAGATCCGAGACTGCCGATGGGAACTGAGGTGCTTGGCAGTGCTGGGTTTTGGGTCATGACTAGGAAAGCAGAGTACAGCAGCTGAGGACCTACTCGAGAGAAGAAGTGGGACAAAAGACTGAAAGACCACGAGATAACTGAGAATGGCTTGGCAATCTCGACCTGCACTTCTGTTCTAGGGTACTTCACCATTGGAGACAGAGATGCCGTGCTGAAAGAACGTAGTGCCCACCCCAAAATTCAGCTTATCAAGTCTCAAAACAATTCCTAATCTGTTGAATTCTTGAGGACTACTGTATTCAAAAGACACAAAATGAAAACATGTTTTTAAAACTAATTAGTTTTACATCTGTGCATTCTTGCTGACAAAGTAATGCTGCCATAGATTTTGCTAGCAATGGTCAATCTACAATGAAGGTGCTTAAGGCAGAGACAAGCTTACGATTGAAGTATGGCTGAAAATAAAAGCCAAGAGCCTTTAATGCGAAATTTATAGTAAAGTACAGCTTCTTTGGGCTCAGATCTTTAGGAGAAGAGAGTGTTAAAGCATTTGTAGCTTTACCAAGGTGATCTTAATAAAATAAAAGGAGGCATTTCCAAGAGATTTCTTAAGACAGAGCAGTAGAAGTGACATCACTGACACAGTGCTAGGAGTGCTGTGGGAAGGATGGGAGTCTCATTGATCTCACCAGATTTATTGGAAAATTGTAAATCTGACCATCCAGCTCATATGAGCTGATACTGAAGAGGTCCTTACCTTGGAAGGGTACTGGGTGACAGAGAGAAGCTGTCAGCTGTTCCAACCTCACTAAGAAATGCTTTGCTCATTTATAAATCAGCTCAGCATTCGCTTCTCTCACCACCTTTACGTTTACCAGCATTGCCAGAAATACTGAAGAAAACTGAGACACATGTGAGCTCTTGCAAGTGAAACCTTGTTAGTGAGAGGTGTCCAGAGAGCTCGAGTGCTCGAGAGAACAGAGAGGCACACAAAGAATATTGGAACAGAATTTGAAATAATAATTCCTGTCTGTGATGAGGAAAACCTTTAACATTTCCAAGCAGGAAACACAATTAGGAGGCTGATCAACTGACCTTAGGTTCCCAATATCTTAGCTGCCTTTAGGAGATTTACATAGATGGAAGTGGGGGCAGTATATGGCCCTCTGTGTTTAGTAAGGCATTTGCTAAACAGCCCAGAGATCAATAGCAGACATTAAATTAAGCACTCTGGCATTCTTATTATTTAGTATCATTAAGCATTAAGGATGGTTGTACTGTAAATACAGGGAACAGAGAACCAAATGAAATCTTCTATTAAAAAAAAAAAGGCCTGTGAAGTTTCTGAAAATTAGACTAAACAAAAAAAAACACACGCACTGAACAGATCACGCAATTGTGATCAAAATCTCAGCAAATTCCAGCTGTCTGCCTGTCAGTGCAGACTATTTCCATTACAGACTTCAGGAGACTGAATTGTGCCATTCTTGCTTCACTAGCATTAACAGTGGCCACAGCCTCAGAACTGCAAAAACCTAAGAGCCAGGAGGACAATCATTTTCCTCAGATTTTTTATTTTGACATTTCTCATTTGTGGCCTTTTTCTAAGTTTTAATTTGGTAAAGACACTTTTCAGCCTGTCTTTTAACAGGTCACTAATAACTTGGGATGCAAGATCTCATATTTCATTTTTTTTGCTGCCGCCACCACTAAATATTTCATTTACCTTGAGTACCGCAGACCACTCTGGGAGGTTAATTTTTTTTTCCTTTCTTTTCGCTATAGTGTTTATGGAGTAGTTTTGTGACTCAGTATTTGCATTAGGCTAGTTTGATTCTGCCTGTTAAAGTAAATTAATAGACTGTCTATCAAAACACTTTAAGTAGCTCAGTGAGGCAACTGTATTGCTTGGGAATTTCCATATTTCCTATATGGAAATAACTGGGAGTCTTGGAGGCGGTACCTAGTTATAACATAAACTTCTTCTAGATAATATTTTTTAACATTTGCAACCATGTTACACACACAAATATAAATGTATACATTTGTGGATGTACATCTGTAAATACACACACACATGTATAAATAAAATCATCAGAGTTTTATTTCTTCCCTGTGTCTTGGCTGTTAGTCCTTGAACTAGAAGACCAAATGTGTTTTGCAGCATTTGTACATATGCACACACAGAGAATACAGGGCTAAAACAATAACCCCTAGGGGTTTCTCTGCCTGCCTTGTATCTGTATAGAGAGGACAAGCCTCAAAAAGGGTGATGCTTTCCCCAGAAAGCATCTTCCCAGCAGAAGAAGGAGAGTGCTTGAAGACCCTGACTTTTCTTTCCTCCCCTCCATGCATTCCTCCACAAGCTAAAACTCAGTGCTTAGAGAAAGGCCGTGCTACAACCAGACTTTGGGAGCAGCTGCAGATAAGCACATGGAGGTTAATTCTGCTTTTTGCTCCATTAACCTCTGCTCCACCTTTGTGACACCCTCAAGGAAGAAGGACAGGAAGACAGTGCTGCCAGGAGAGCCAGGCATGTGCCGGCAGCCAGGCAGTGCTGCAGGGGGATCGCACCAGGGTAGGGCTGCCTCTGATCCTGGGCTTCATGGGCTTTGGAGACCCCTTTGCTCTGCTCCTGACAGTTCTGCCTCAGCACTGAACACTTGCAGGATGCAAGTGTTCCCCTTCTCTGCAAGGCAACCTTCATGGCAGTGCCCTGGAGCTTTTCTCTCTGCTCTAAGTTCCTCTATATAGCAGGAGACACACAGCCTTTGGCAGTGGGTACAAAAAAAGATGAGATAAACAGAGATGAAATAAACCTCGTGGAAAAGTCTTCTCCAGCTGTAGAGTCTCTACCTATAAATAGATATTCTCCTGCTGTCCTCCACATGCAAACACAGAGTTGAGAATCTTTTTATTTTTGTTTTTTTCTTGTTTAGTACAAAGCAATTAAAATGTAACAACCTCTCAAAATCTTCCTTTATTTAAAAAAAATAGGTCACGGACACAGAAGCAGTCAGTCATGGTTTGGAGTGGGCAAGCAAACAATTTTCATTTGATTGTGCCCTTGTTTTTGTAACTAGCTTTTCTGCTGTGACCTGCCATACTTACCCTGTCTGATGTGCTAACCAGCAACATGCCTTTTTAATCTGCCTTCCTGGGGTCTGCATTTGATTACAGCATTCATGTTCTATTTAGATTCTTTTGAATCATGCCCTGTGGTGCTAGCACGAAAGGTGTTATTTATAAAATGAAATTCTGTTGTATTGCAACTTGGATTCAAAGAGGACAAGCAATATTAAATACTTACTTTATTTAATAATATCTTGGATTTATTAACTCAATTTCATTACAAGATTAGAGATGGTAACCTGGAGGGGGTTATTAACTAATAAACAGGCTACAGGCAACTTCGCCCTATATAAAATAAAATAAAAATACATATATATGCATTTAAATTACTTCTGAGGGCCCAGATACACACCTCTGGCTCAAAAGTATGGCTTTCTTGATAAATAGTATTGCAGGGAGCTCTTGGCTGGAATCTACTAAGCTCATGGTCCCTTTAGGACAGTGGGCATCCACACTAAACAGCTACTCCAAGTGACCAACCCTATTTAGTTGGTTGCATCCCATGTGGGATGAAGTCTACCACGCAGCTGGGACAGAACTGATGCAGGCTACAGTTACTTCAAACCACTGTGGGCAGCACACCAGGAACCATGAAACTGTGCCAACCCATCTGCCCCTCCTTGACTTCCCCAGCACCTCAAGGCTCATGTTTGTGAGCAAGGCTCTTTCTGTCCCAGCATCAGTCCTGCAAATTGCAGGACATACCAAAGGAGAAGCTTCCCCAAAGCATCTGGGGGGAGTCACAGGCAGCATGCTGTATCTCCCAAAAAAAAGCTCCTCAGCTATCGAAAGCTTCTCTTTCCAGAAGATGAGGTGACGGAAAATTCCTGACTGTGCACACAAATGAATCTATATTCTGATACTTAGCTTTTTAATGGTAACTTTAACAACATTTCAAACCAGTACATATTCTGTTCAGGCAGATATAGCACAACTGAATTGAACCACAATCTCTTCACCTGGTAAGCTGCAGCATATTTGTCAGCACCCCAGCCTAGGGACGAGGGCCAGGTTAGCAAATTCACTGAAGGTTGGAAGTTCCCCAGGAGTACAAGAATACTGAGATGCAATTTTTTCTCCATTTCCTAAATAAAACTAACAAATGCTAATACACTATTAAATACCTCCTCTCTGAAACACTCTACGACAAGAAGTAGCTTCTGTGACTTTGAACCTGTCAGGTCCACAATAAAGCCTGAGTCTGACACGGGAAAATAGCACAGTATCAATGTCACAGATACTACAGGCAGGGAATTCCCACTTGGAAGTGCATGGCTGCTAAAAGCTTTCACCCCACATCTGTTGCACAGTTAGCTGTGAGTCACCTGCAGTCAGCTTCATTAGACCTGAAGTGTCACTCAAATAAGACAAGCTTATTGCTAGAACAAGAGAATTCAGATTTTTAAGCATTTGATAGATTAAAAGGAAAGTGTCACGATATGTTAAATGGATATTCAAATACTTTAGGTCTTCAGTTTTCACCTGCTTACAGATCATATGCCTTTGCTTAAAGCTGCATGGTAGGCAGAGACCAAAAATAAAGGGCAAATTATTTTTTTCACTCATGTGGTGTTGTTCATTGCAATGACTCAGTGAAGGATAAAATCCAGTGCATGAAGATCATGAAAAGACAGAAAGACTAATGAATTAAATCTGATGAGAAACAGATTTGAATTCAGAGTGATCTCTAAAATTCAGGGGAGAACACCTAGAGCATGGTGGTGCATGGATATTCCCAAGCGAAACTGCGGTTAAGTAACAGAACTGTATAGAGAAGAGGTTAATTTGGGTCAAAAATGAAGGGAGATTGAGAAACAGATTTATGGTAAAACTTTCAAAGGCAAAAGCAATAATTGCACCCGCAAAAGGCATGTGCATCATTGCTACAAACAAAAACACATGCTTGGACTCTCTACAGGCAATCTGGCATCTGTCTCTCATTCCCTCCCTCCTCTTGACCCTGAGACCTCTCTCTCTGGAATTTTGTTCCATGAATATTCCATAATGCTACACTCAGCTCCTATTTTCAAGAAAAGTCAGCATTAGCTAATAAGTGGAAGTTCACAGCATTACTGTCAATCAGTGGTTGGTTTCCATGAGAATGGAGACAGAGCTCAACAGAAAAATAGTGAGGTTCAGGCACAAGTGATATCCTGTCTACATATGTTATGCATGTACCACTTCGAAACTACAGAACTAACTTGTTTGGCACTTCATTTATTAGCAGACTCTCAAGGGTATCTACAAAATAAGCCAAGTTTAAACAACATTCTTTTGGGTCATTTTGAAGTGAGGCAGAAACAAAATGTATTATTTGGTAAGTTAGGAATACTGCAATTTATTCTTGTTCTCACTCTCCTCACTTCTTTCTGTATGTTTAAAACCACCATAAATAAATGGTGGTTTATTTATGGTGGTTTTAAGCATAAAATAATTAGTGAGAGAATTTTCTAACTGATTCTGTGGATTATAAAGGGAAACTATCTCTGTTTTATTGATAAAAGCATGCTACTATTCCTGAATTGATACAGTCTGTTTACAATAAACAGACCAGGCAATATGATGCAAGGGCACAGGGTATGCATGGGGTAGAACTTTACAAAGGCATATTTATCTTCTACTATTTTTACCCACTCATCAAAGTTTCTGGCATATTCTCCACTATAACAAAACAAAGTAAATAATTTAAGAAAATAAGAAAGTTAGTTATTTCCTTCTTTAGAGAATCAAACCCCAAAAATCCTATAAAATGTAGATACATTTCTAAATTTCAAATGCCGTTAAAATTTCATACAGTTGGGTCAATAGCTTTATAAGGAAGTGCTATGAAAAGAAGGTAGTTTCAAAACTTTAATGTAAAGGAGGATTCAGTTTTAAAATACACATCAAATTTGAGACTATTTAGATAAAAGCCCTTGGTCTTACTTCTGATTAAATTAATGGAAAATGAGCTCATGGGTGATGGGAGAGAAGCACCAGCAAACCCAAACTAGTTGACAGACACAGATAGAAACTCTAATTCTATTCAGTTGTTTCAGTGTGACCGATCTCAAGAAGAATGAAGCAGTTCTGCCGGGACAGACAGTCTGAGCAGTGGGTGGAAAAACAGGAAGAGACTCTGAGGAGAGAACATCACTTGGGTGAAGCCTGTATAAACTAGAAATCACTTGGCCTCTCCAAGACCCACCAAGACAACAGAAGGATAAATGAAATGCCATTTGTATGCATTCTTCCAAGTCTCCACTCTCTCTCCATTCTCCTTAGCTGAGAATCTCTGCATGTATCTACCTATTGAAAAATTTATCTTCTTTTCCTCAATGAAAATCTAACAAATTCATGGGACAGACCTGTTTCAAAGGCAAACAAGAATCACACAATGGCCACACAGTGGGGGAGTTTTCTCCCTCTTGGTATGCTCTCTTTTTGGCCAAGTGAGGTCAACCTTTGAGGCCCACTCACATAGCTCTATAATATAATGCAAGAATTCTTTAATCAACCAGACACTAATATAAAACTTGTACTTGATTTCTATACTGGGATTCAAGTGTGCACTGTAGGAAGCTGAAGGACCTGGGTCCAGCTCAGCTGTAATCCTGTTCTGCAGTATCCAGTGAAACCACAATTTCAAAATTTATTCTAGCGTGTTTTCAATCAGCATTCTGTGGAAGGACTGAGGCCCATTACAGCCATATTACATGGTAGAACAAACCAGTCTGACCACAGGCAAAGGCTTTATCATCCCTGTATCTCAGTTTCCCTGAGTGCCAGGCTGGAAGAGTCATTCTTTTTCACTTAATAGGGATGTCTTGGGAATTACCTCCTTAACATACAGATAAAAAAAGGCTCTGAAAGGCAAAGTACTGTGGGGATGAGTGAGTAGGCTTGCTGCAGTAACATGGCTGTTGCCAGCAGGCAGCAGGTACCACAGATCTCATGAAAGATCACTCGTCGATTTTAAGTTACATTCATTTTTGTGCCTGTACCATAAGCCCCCAGAGATTAAATACAGCTGAGTGCTATTATCCAGTTAGCTCCAGCGAATGAAAAATATACTCTTTTAGCAGTTTTATTCCTTTATCAATTACTACTTTAAGAGACTTGTACTGTATTATTTTATATTGGCCAGTTGTAAAAATAATTTATTCCCTGAAGAGTTTTATTCCTTTAACATTTCAAATTTTTTTGTTTGATGTTTAGCATGTGACCATTTTTGACAGAGAATGAAAGGAATACTTTATTAAAGGAGCTAATATAGCTCCTTTTCTTACATACATTTTGACCATTTTTTAAAATAAAATATCTGAATAGGATTTCCAGTAACGCAGAAAATCTAGTAAGATTTTTCTGTTTTCAGGTTTCTTTGCATTACTGCATTATTACTCTGGGGGGCAAAAAGATGTAAATCCTGCACAGATTTCTGGTAAAGTATCGGATCTGTTAAGAACCAAGCCCCCTTTCCTCCTTTCTTCTAGGTACATCTTTTTTTTTTTAAGCTTGCTCCTACCAATGTGTGTACAGAATAGAGATGAGTTCCTTACAGACTTGAAACCCCAAAGAAGAGCCATTGGGATGAAAATCTGTCAAGTAGCATGGAGAGCCACTACAGAACTAACAGGAAAGCATGCTTGAACACTATTCAGTGACTCACACTGTCAGGTAGCTCTGTGACTTAGTTTACTCTCTAAGTGGCTCAAACTACAATGAAAAGAGATGTCATGATGAGGAAGATGCCCAGTTGGATTGAAAGGGAAAACCTCTGTTTCATTTGAGAACATGGTATCATGGAGGCAGGAAGCCAGACCAGCCTCCAGCTCAGCAGAGGTGTGTGATATCACAGAACACAGTGACATCAGTACACACGCCTCAGTTTTGGTCATACACAGTACAGAGGCAATCAAGGATGAAGCCATCTGGGATGGAAGTTCATCTAAGGATGAAGAGCAGAATGCACAGGGTGTGCAACAGAGCAGAGCTGGTGTTTGAGCATTGCTGAAACAGAACTAAGCTTTTGTGGAGACAGTGTTGCACAGCTTCATAAAACCTCTGCTGCTGAGCAGAAGATGTTGATTTCCTTGCCAATTCATAATTCAGATCAGACGGTGAAGGATTTCCTGAGGTTCGCAAGCCCTGTTAACGATGGGGAGCCCAGCCTGGAGTAACCCTGGAGCTGTTAAAGTGAAAACACGCTGTATACAAGGTTTTGTAAGTCTTCAGTGCAAACCCTGGAGGCCCTGAAGACTCACCTGACTTCCACCTTAGGCTACTAAACTCTAACAAACTGTGGGAGAAAAGACTGGCAAAGCTCATAGGCAGCATCTTTCATCAGCAGTTCTCAAAGTAGTTTACAAAGATATTTCCTATTTTATGATGGCAAAACCACTACAGTGTGGAGGAACACCTTGTTCTAGACCATGGAGCATAGCAGCAGCAGAGCAGGGACAGAACTTGAGTTACTTGTGGTCTAGGCCACCATATTTCCCACAAGACACAACACCTGAAACAAATGAATACTACAAGTTAGCAGCAAAGTTTTGTACAACTCTAATAAGCAGCCACAGAAAACCAGCCCCCCACAAACATCTGCTCAGCCACAGAAGTTTATTCACTGGATGTGGATGAAAAGAGGTCCTTCACTAACTGGAATGACTTGTGTCAATCTTTAGCCCTTTTAAACATTGACTAATTTTAGACTTTCTGTGGCTAAATACATTTGTAAACTATTAAAACAGTCTTCTGGTACACAGAAAACATATGGTTCCAATATTGTTATTCCTTCATGAAGGCCTGTTTCTTCAAAGTTTCCTTTAGTTGTTCACTAAGCTTGTTTGTTGTTCAGAATGCTTGTTTTTATAACTATTTTCCCTCCTTTCCACAGCTATTTACTGGAATGATATATATGTACATGAGTATATATATATTAAAGACACATACTTTTATTGACTGAACATGTGATGATATAGTGCTAGTCAGAAAAGAGTATAAAAGATGCATATCCCAAGGAACACATTTCCTCTCATAGCTGGTGCACTGCAAGTTTGCAGGGAGGAAATGCTGCTCATTGTGCAGTTTTAATTTCTTACACATCTGGTGAATACATTAAAAAACAGGGAAGAAGACAGCCTGCCTAGGCCAAGATCTACACATCAGTTCAGAAAGAATCCCTACATTTTATTGAGGCTACAGTCTACTAATGAAGAATATCCATTGTTTCCCCCACCACCTCCAAAATATTAAGCTGTAGTTGCTCCCTGTTTTAACTGTTTTTCCTGGGAAGCTTTTCCATGTCAGATGGTAGTCACCATGTTTGGCTCGCTCTACAGCCACCCTGCACTCTGGACTGACCCCAGCAAACCTTCACTGCTCTGATCACCACTTGGTTTGTGAGCTTGAAGAAAGCCACACTTGTCTCAGGTATCTGGCTTGGCACTGCAGGCTGCCCTTGGGTAAGCTGGTAATTGTCAACTTATTTTGTGCTTCATGGTTGGAAGGGAGAGGTATAGCAAACAAGACCAGGCTAGTGTGAAACGGGAAACAATCATCCTTAACCAATGTTTGGAGCAGGGTGCAAATCCAGGAACTCCATAAATTCCATCAGCCTTTGGTGGAGAAAAATTAAGCAGGAGGCCATTTCTCTGCAGCCAAGAGGGCTACAGTGAGCACCACTCATTCAGTTCTGAATGGTCTGGCTTAACACCAGGCCTGAATACACAAGAAGTGGACAAGAACAGTATAACTTATATAAGAGCAAAAAGCCTGCTTTAAAAAAATTGAGAGCGGTGTCTCTTGGAAACACACTAGACCTATAGTGACAAATTAGGGAAAATTGCTGAGAGAAGTGAGTAAACAGGATGGAGCAGAAACAGAATTGGAAAAGGCATGGTGACAGAAATGCAAAATAAATTTGATACTAGATTCTATTGCTGGATGAGGAAAAACAAAGGCCAAACAAGTCCATAAATTCATTTCAGATATTAGCTGCATTGTTTAATGAACTTCTGCAACACGGTCATATTATGAGTGCAGAATGATAATCTATAAAATAGATTTAAAAACTTTTTCAAAGGTGTTTTTTTCCTTGCATTTTACTGCTCTTAAGATAAAATTTCTTTTTCCTGTGTGAATTTGTGCTGCCAAGGTTGGGACTGAGTGATGTGTACCCATCTTGTTTGTACAAAGAAATCTAGAATATTGCTCATGAAAAATTGTGGATGCAACTCCAGAATTCAGAAGGAAACACTTGTCTATGGAATTAGAATTAGTAAATTAATAGATTTATGGCTCAAACAGTTTGCCCAAGTAGCACTGTTTTACCTCCAGGCCACAGACTTTCACTTTCACCTCCGCATTCAATCTATAAGGCAAGAAGTGTCTTTGAATTGTGAAAACAGACAGGAAAAAATTGGTAAGAGACAGACCAAGGAAATGGGAATTAGACCTGGCATAGGAGAATAATTGTCAGT
Organism: Buphagus erythrorhynchus; assembly: GCA_013400855.1. Classification (NCBI taxonomy): domain Eukaryota; kingdom Metazoa; phylum Chordata; class Aves; order Passeriformes; family Sturnidae; genus Buphagus; species Buphagus erythrorhynchus. Next base: position 22,560 of record VZTT01028762.1, on the reverse strand, counting down.
TAAGAAGAGGTAACAGAGGGAGAAATGCTGGAAGGAATAGGTGTCTGTACACTGACTGGAGATACTTTCAAAAGATCTAATAAATCTCTAATGCAAACATAGACAGCACTAGAACAGCAAAAGAGTAAGGAAATATAGATTCCCTTTATGTCTAAAAATGACCAAGGACATAGTAACTATCATATACACTTTTTAAGTGAGCACATCTGAACTATTGTGCTTGAATTCTGACCTCTTGCTTGATGTAAAATTAAGTTTCAAAAACGGAAAGAGAGAAAAACTAGCTTGGCCTCCCGACGGGATGCTGAAAGAAGTGCTGCTTGCTTTATTTGTCCATGCAGGTTTTTTTTGCCACTCCTGCTACAACAGTGTGCAGGACAATTACTTCAAGTGTAATGAAATGAGTGCCCTAATGTGAACACTTCCCAACAGGAGATCCATGACGCCTTGACAAACTGAAATGCCAGAACCCTCTGCCATCACTGCTCTGTCCGGAAAATGCCCTCAAATATTTGAGACATTCCTGGAATTAATAAATAAGTGCTGATTTGGCCTGGCTGGTTGCTGCCTGGTATCCCTGGCTGGCACTGCCTTACAATGGATGGCATTGTTTTGTTGCAGCAATTCTTTTGCTTTTCTTCTTAAATTTCCCAGTGCAACAGGAAGACTGATTAATTTCAACTGATGTGACTATTGAATGAAAGATATGACTCATTTTAAGGAAGCTTTTGTTGGATGCTTAGTCTATCAAACCATGCATACTTCAGATTGTTTGGCTCTGTAGACAATATGATCAGGCAGACACAACCATTTTGGTTGAACTTAGGTACACATTATTTTTGTACTGAAAAGCTGGACATGAACAAAAGTTATGATTCAGCCTCATGTAAAGTCTATAACCAATTCTTTCTGTGCTGTCTGGAAAGACATGTACAATATACAGTGTGTTGAGTTTACCAGAAAACAAAAAAAAGCAAGTAAAAAGAAAAAAAAAAAAGTTTGTCAGCCTCAAGTCAGAGAAGCTGTAGTACTCAGAATTTGCTTTATGCAATATGCATAAATGTCAGGTCACAATGCAAAAACTGGGAAAGGAAAAGAGAGTATTTTCTCTTGTTATGCTTTCGTGCCATGGAGCAGCCCATCACACATCAGTTAACTTGGGGCTCCTTGCTGGACTACACAGAATAATGAATTTCAAACATTTCTTTAATGTAATAAACTAAATGTAATACTACATATATTGTCTCTACTTTTTGAAGCTCACATATACAGAGCTAAGTTTTAG
>VZTT01028762.1:1628-17315 GCA_013400855.1 Buphagus erythrorhynchus | reverse complement strand
CAAATGCTAAAGCCAACAAAGCCTCGCTGGGAAAAAAAAAAAAAGTACTATTGATCACAACATCTATTTTGTTTTACATCCTTTTTAAACAAGAACACAGACTATTTTCCATAGTACTCAGCCTAGAGGTACCTACATGTACAGCCCAACCCACAGCATACAGGTGCCACTGGAAGCATTCTCACTTAGATAAATGGTTTTTGGTGCAGACTTCTTGGGAAAGTTCCTGGAGCTGTAACAATAATTGCACTGAAGCCAGTGAAAGTTCTGGGTGTGCCATTAAATGAGAAAGAAATAGGTCCACACAGGCTTGCACAAATTAGAAATACTCTAAACAGACTGCAAATCTCCTGCTGATACTTTAATTTGGATTTTTAAATCAGAAATTCCTTCATCTGCTTTTCACTTAGCAACATTTTCATTTTATCCTGCCTTTCACTCAGAAATCTGGTCATATTCATGGTCAAGACCAGGAACATAAAAATCTAGCATAAAATCCTGAAGCACCACTTGCTTGTTTATTGGTCAAAATCCCTGCTGAGATCTATAAGAGAGTATGGGCTAAAAAAGCTGCTGAGAATTTATCTAACTCAAAAAATGGATGACACGTTACAACATGGTCCTGTGACTGTCCACCCAAGCTGGGAGAACTGACATGCAAAAGCATTTATTCCATGACCTGCCAAATGCACTTTGACCTCTTTTTAGCAATTTCCTTAGCCCTTTTGCTGGAATTCAAAAGAGTTCTAAAGTCCATTGTCAAAAATGCAGACACCTTACAGTGCTCCAGTTTTAAATCTCAGGAAGACACCCGTGCACCTAAACTGCTCTCCTCACTCTGCCAAATGCTTTGTCCAGTAAAATGATACAAAAGGACTGATTTGACAGGATAGGCACTGCATTCTACTGCTGAAATTATGTATTGCTAAACACCCATAAGTAACATTAAGACTAATCTAAAACTGGTGCTCATTACTTATTTCATTTTCTTTAAGAAAAGGTATAATTCACAGAAATTATTTTATGTCCAAACAAATTTCTAAAGTAGACATCCTCTCCAAAGCTACACAGTAAGAACACCACAACATTTTGTTGATTTGTACACTGCACTTCACATTAGAGGCCACAGAAACAGTCCAAGCTGAAAAACACTTGTGTGGACAGCAGATCCAAAAAACAATTACAGAAACAACAGAAAATCATATTTTAAAGAAATAATTCAGCTGCTACTGGATGAATATATAACATATATACACTGAATAAATATATTAATGATATACACTGATTTATATATATTTACACTGAAAAGTTCGATGGCATGGTCTCCAGTCTGTCAGGGAGTATGCATGAAGGGGTTTTAGTGTTTACACACAGGAAGTAAAAAAAGCGTATTTTGCTCTATATAGTCTCACATAAACTTCATAATGTCAAAGATAATACATCCTCCTGGCTAAGGGACAAGAAGAGCTGCTATCAAGGAAAGTCTGTTGAATGATACTCATCTCCTGTCACACAAAGTGCAGGTCTGGAGATGAGAATGATGTCTAATCTGCAAATGGAAAAGACCTGAAGTAAACAGAAAATTTCAATGTACTTCTCTGTGTATTTCTCTGTAGCAGAATGATCTATTAGGCTATGGAAAAGAGTTTCTGGGAACAAAGTGTCTCTAAACTATGAAGCAAATTCTCTAGAATAAGATAATAAGGTTTCCATTATTCGTCTTCTTGGAACTTTCCTGTACACAGTTAAAAACAAGTCTACCAGGACCTGGAAGCTATACCACCTGTAGAAAAATTCCATGCAGCAAAAAAATCAGAGAATCATTTAGGTTGGAGAAGACCCTTAAGATCATTGAGTCCAACTGTTAACTGAGAACAGCCAAGCACACCACTAAACCATGTCCCCTAGTGTCAATTCCACGTCTCTTAAATACATCCAGGGATGGTGACTCCACCACTTCCTTGGGCAGCCCATTCCAATGCTAAACTACTCTCAGACAGGACTGCTGACCCAGGACGGAAAGTGAGCACTTCAGCCAGTACTTGCACTCAGTAGGCTTGGGTAGATTTCATCTGGCCCCACAGACTTGTGTGTGTCTGAGTGGGGCAGTAGGTTATCAACTACATTTCCCCTTGGATTATGGGGCTTCATTCTGTCCACCATCCCTGTCTTCTGGCTCAGGGGGCTGGATATCCAGGAGAACAACTGGTCTTACGACTAAAGACAGAGACAAACCTCTCCAACTGCATCCAGTCAACCAAACAAAGATCCTTTGCTTCCATGGGAATCAGCATCTTTTTTGACACAATCTAGAACCTCACTGTTTGCTCTCTCCTTACCCATTTAAATGTGCAGCTGTTATCTGCTCAGCAGACAGGGAATGAGGAGAGACCCAAAAAATCAATACATGTAACATAAATCTCTTAACTCTAACCTCAAATCAGTGCCAGGCCCTTGAATCAGAGTATCTCCTTCTGTAAACACCAGCATTCTGGGCAGAAATACAACTTTTCTTTGGAAATCCTAATGCTATAAATATGACTTTACAAGAAAAAGCTCACAGCCCTTTTCAGATCAGTACTGTTCTGACCTCCTCCTTTACATAAGCAGCAATAGTCCTGGGTAGGCTGTCACAAGTAGTATGTTACATCAGACTCTATCCAGTAACACAAAATATAACAAGGATCTTGTGAATGTTCCCCAGAAAATAGAAAGAAGACATTGCAAGTGAACCTTCTCTTTCCTGAACTCTAGGTTTCATGCTTCATCTGAAAATTCCATTATAACATCTAGATAAATACAGGATCTGGATGATGATGGTGAATGTTGATCTTGTGGGAGTAACTAACACTGACTTTGCAGATCCTGAACACCATATCTGGAACAAAACAATCGGGAGTTTCCTTCTACATGGTGCCCCTTTAGTGTGCAATGCTGGGAGTGCTCATGGTGTCTCTCAGCTGCACTCCTGAGCCATGGCAGGAGAAAACGTCCAGCAGCAGTCAGAAACCCGTGGAGCACAAGCAAAACCTGTGTTTTGGAAAAACAGGCCTCACTGAACCTGGAAAGTATTACCATATCTTGCCTTCCTGTGTAGGAAGCTGTTCACCTTCATTTTAAGCAAGACAGAGCAAACAAAAGTCTATTCTGTCTCCTCTAACATGGCAGCATGTGACAGTCCAAGTGTTTGCTTGTGTCTCCTTGGAGTGGGTGATGCAGATTAGACATGCCTGTAAGGGAGGAGAGTGGCTCAGAGCTCAGGCTTCCTTTCAGGGGTGACCAACAGAAGATGTGAGTTTGCTTATGCACCACGTCACCCCCTTGGTCTGATGAAAGCCTCCACACCTCCCCACCCTCCCCTCTCCTTTAATCTCTGCATGCTGCTATGCGGAAGGTGCCAACTTGAGAACAGACAGTTCTGAAAAGAAGGCAATTAAAAAAAAAAAAGCGCAGTACTTTAGAAATTTAAACAACAAGCCCTGTGATCAAAATAATTCATAAAGGGAAGGATTTTATGAAGTCATTTCACGAGCACACAATGCCTTTTTTTTTGCTTTGTTTTTTAAATAAATCTGTCAGTACACATGCCAAGGCAACACATCTGAATACAATATCAGTAGACACACCCTGAATCCCTGCGCCTGAGCTCTCCCAAGTTACAGCAAAGGCTAAAAGTTGGGCTTTTTGCCCAAGTTTCAACAATTATCAATTTATTTCTTTTCGTTTGGGTGCATTAGTTAAAGCCTTTTTCTTCCCCTCGCTCCCCCTTTCTCCTCCTTTACAAGAGTTTCTTCTTCTCCTCCCTTCACAAAAAGAAAAAGAATTGTGAAAAATGGATTTTTCTTTCACTGACGGTGTGTCTGCTTTAAAAAAAAACACCTAAAGAGATCTAACTTATAATGAATCCCTCTGGCATAAGGAAGCCTGTTCTAATCTCTCTTTATAGGGCTTGAGTGATAGTTTTGCTCAACGAGTATTGACAGGGCCGTCCTGTTTCTCAGGCTTTCATTTTCCCCGAGTTGGAAAAAGGATACAGTGCATTTTCACATTCTCCAAGTCTGCAGTTGTTTTTATATAAGAAGCAATTTGCTTGGGTCACATCAGGTCAAATGGGAAGCCTGCCCAGCTCTTGGTTTTAAAGGAAAAACATACAGAAAGACACAAAAACACAGCAGTTTCCTTCATTAAATTCCACTCTACCTGCCATGGGCTTGCAGCCACAATGGAATTTCCCACCCTGGCTGACCATAGCTAAACTTTTTTTTTTTTTCCCTCCTCTCAATAAAGAGTCTTACTAGTTTTCTTTCAAGTCAGCTTTGAGGTGAGGGTTATTAAAGTCGATGCAATTGTCCATTTTAATAAATAAATAAATTAATAAAGACCTTCATGGGACTGTGGCCAAATGTTGAAGTTCTTATCGAAGCCCAGATTCTGATCTTGGTTACAATGCTGTAAGTCAAAAGCAAACCTTCTAAAGTTTTTGGAATTGTGCCTCGGTAAAAGACCAGGATCTTGCCTCAGTTTTTAACTCATTTCTCACTCAGGGAAAACCTCACCTGATTTCGGTATGAGTTTACCTGAGTTAAGACTGCCTGTGAAGCACAGCGTGAAACCTGACTCTACAATGTGTTAGGCACTCTGCTGAGCTCTTCCAAACTCACACTGCCTTCAACACTTGAAAAGAATGGCACCCAAACAACTGCCTTTCTTATTACATAGTAATTGCAAAAGTTATCTGAACTAGGAAAGCTTACTCCCAAGGAAAAGGAAAGCACCCCCAGCCTCCCAAACGATCACTGAAATCTGAGGTGAAATTCTACCCTGAGCTAAAAGAAGAAGATGCTGAGGAAGTGACTCAGTGTGAACACTTTTAAGAACAATAGATCACCAAGATGCTTCACTGATTTCAATGCAGCCCTTAGGAGAACCAGAGCTGCTTGCTTTGCTTTGACTATGATCTTATTGTACACACAGGCAAGGCGGGGAAAAAGAGAGAGAGAAATAAAGGATACACCGTGAACCAGAGGTGAGACTGTTTCTTTTAAGATGCTAAAAAGGTGTCTAATTCAAATTCCATCTAACTATCAAAGCATTTATACCTGGCCTCTCTCTGCTGAACGCCTAGTTGTTCCCACTGCTTTGCTACTAGTTTGCATTTAACTGCAAATGCAATAATTGTGTTTGCAGAGCAGTTTCCATTCAGACTGTTTGCCCATAACTTTCTGCAAAGTTCTCCTTCTGGTCTGAAAGGAGACCAGTTCTTGCAAATGAATGATGCAAAGCAGAAAGCAGATTGGGGGCAGGTGGAAAGAAAGTAGTGGAGGATCTGCTCACCCTTGACAGGGCACAAGTGGGTGGCCCCTTCCCTTTCTCACAGTTTTCTCCACACTGAAAAGGCATTCAGCTTTTTTTTTTTTTTTCCTCTACAATAAAGAAAAAAACCCAAAAAACTAAAAAAAAACCCCAGTTGGCTCAGTGCCCCTGTACCCTCTGTTTTCCGGACACTAATGTGTGAAACAATGGCAGTTTTTCTTGAATCAGGGCTGAGGATTGCTGGACTTGGCCTCCGAAGGATTTTTTTGACTTACTATCGTGACTTTTATCCAGACATCACAAAAGGGTTTGCTCTGTTTATCACACTGGGCAGACCTTTGAAACAGCCTGAGCTGAATGAGGGCAGAGTCCCTTCTTCCCTTGCAGTGTCCTTTCCCTGGCTGTCTAAGAAACAAATGAGTTTTTAAAAATTTCATATACTCTATTGGTTTCACAGGCTGGCTAGTAAGATACTAGCAAAGTTCTCTATTTTGTTTTCCTACAGTCAGATGGTTCTTTTCTTTTTCTTTTCTCCCTGCTCTCTCTGGTGTCTGTTTTTCTAGTTGATTCATCTATTATCCCTCTTTATGTAATTAAATTTCTCTACTCAGTGTGTCATTGTGCTCAGGCTGTATTGTGTTCTGTCACCTCCAATTCCTTTCCGTCAGAAACTCCACATCCCAATTCCTCTTTAAAGTTGCTTGCTGAAGCATTTGTTCTTTCAGCATCCCCATACGTTTATAAACTGGAGATTAGTTCACTTTGTCTGACTTCCAAAGCCATTTGCTGCTCGGGACCATTTCATGAGCTTGTCTATTCATGTGGATAAACAACAACAACAAAAATCATCTATACTGTGAATTAGGAAGAATAAACAGGAATTGCATGGAACAAATACCAGTCAGGGTGAAATTAGTAACAGTCACAGTTTTTGCTGATGTTGCCCCTGCCTGAAATATTTTACTTTGACGTACCTTTAGACAGTAGGACTTCACAAGTTAAAAGGATGATATCCCTTTTCAGCAGAACCAAGTGATATACTGTAACATTTAGCTCATGAATCCAGCATTTCTATACTGAAGAGTCCCTAAACTCACAAACTTCTGTCTAGATGATTAATCTGAATACTCTGCAGTTCCCCAAAGCAGTCCATTATTTCCCACAAAGCCTTTAAAACTTTCTACTAAATTCAGGATCTTGAAGTGATGTCTGGCTAACAGATGTGCTTGCTTCTACACTTTTAGATATCTTCCCTCAAAACAAGAGTCCTTTCAACAGTTCAAATTCAAGTCAGTGGCAAAATTCCTATTGATTTAAAAAGATATGCTCAACTCTTGAAATAAGGAACTGAGCCTGTCAGTCACTTTGTATGTAATATCAGAATAAATACAGGAAATTCCAGTCTCCACCATGTATCCATCAAATTGCTTTCATTATCTGCAGTTTAAAAATATGGCAGAAGTGGGGGAGCGGAGAAGGAGTTTTGAAATGGTTTACAGGAGAAATGAAGGCTGAAGTTAGATGTAGCCCAAGAAGCTATCATGAGCAGCAGAAGGGCTGCAAGGTCTCCTTTCCCTTGAGAATGGGGCTTTGGGCACCCTGGTCTAGTGGAAGATGTCCTTGTCCATGGCAGGTGGTCTGGAACTAGATGACCTTAATTTAAGGACCCTTTCAACACAAACAATTCTATGCTTCTGTGAGCAGATGTGACATTTATGGCAGCCTCCTCAGCAGATTTCCACTCCTCTGAAATGGTCTCACTCAATGTGCAAGACATCACATACCTCATTTCTCTGCCTGAATCCCCTTGGATCTGCATTTCTGCTCACGCTAATGTACAGTGCTGAAACCTTCCAGGCTTTAGGGTCTATATCCACAGTCTACAAGATTCAGGAAATCTGGATCATCTCTATGCAACAGCAAATGGTATAAAAGCAGATAGAGGTGAGAACCAGAACTTTTTGTGTCTCTGGTACAAATCTCCATGTGGCAAATGGCTCATCTAATGATCTGTTGGAGAGGGAGCCAGGAGACCAGGTGTACCACTGAAGTCTTGGAGAAACATTTGCCAGCAGAGCTTCATTCCTGGTCAGGGAAACTTAACAGCCTTAAACACCACAACTGACTAAATAAATGTCTTATAATTTTATAAATGACAGCAGGAATGACTGCAATTATGCTTATTAGCAGATAAAAATGTCTCTAAAGGATTAGACTGGGGGGGCTTACATAGCAAAACAGGAAACAGGCTCACTGAATACATCTGTGGTGCATGGTTAATCTAAGCCTTGCATACATTCATTTTCCATGTCAAGCATGATCAGTATAAGACATGATTATAGTCTATCAGTTCAAGGGGTTAGAGCTTGAACTACTATAGAAAACTAGCTTAAAATTATAATCATGTTAAGATATTATATGTATTTTCTTTAAGATCTGCTTAGCAATTTCATATTTTGACTGTTTCAATAACATTCCTAGAATCGAGCCTTTAAAATTAATGATTTCATTATTTTCTAAGGATTTTTCTGAAGTCAGACTAGGAAAAAAGTTGCAAGTACATTACAAGTTCTTCTCTGTAACCTGCTCATGCTGCATTCAGTTTGATTGAAATTCCACATAATTTATGATTTTTACAGCCTTCAAGAGTGGTAGGAACAGCAAAGAGAAAATAAGAGATATTAATCAATCATACTTCAATGATTTTGATATTTAGGATAAAATCAGGGACCCAGAAAGAAAATATTTATGATTTATTTAAATATCTCTGGGATTTCATATTTCTTATTATTTATTTGCTTAAATTTTAGATAATTTATTTACTAAAGTATCTAATTGGTAAAATAACTGGGCAGAGGTAAAAAAAAATCCCTAATGATAAATTAGCCACCAACAAAAACAATATTTATCCTTTTAAAAACTCTTACATCAAGAGCAAGTAGCCTTCCTGCCTTCAGAGCCAGGCACCATTCCTAATTTCTATACAGTGAAAACCATAAAACACATTCCACAAACAAAGCAAGATATGAGGTACGGGACCTCCATAAGCAATTTGCAAGTTGGAGATCACAAACTCTCAGGGATCCTGCTGTTTTACAGCTCAGCTGGGCCGGGCTGGGCATGCAGCTGGGACCTGGGTGAGCTGCTAATCTTGGCCTCCCTGGTCCCCGCAGCGAGAGGGACGGAAATGATTCAGCGGTGCCCGGTGCCAGCAGAGCCCTGCTGAGCATCGCTCACCATCCTCCCTGCTCAGCCCTGCGGCCGCCTGGAGCTCACGGCGCTGAGGCTGAGCCTCAGCACAGCTCGGTGCTGGAACCTCTGCTGCACTGCTAGGGCTGACTCTGTAAGGTAGGTGAGGATACCCAGATTCCTAACCCAAATTTCATCCATCACCACAACTTGAATTACTTGATTTTATTTTTTTTGCATTTCAAAACCTGCCAAGATCTTGCTTTTTATTAATTTAATATTATTATCATTATTTTCCCCTAATATTCAATTCCTGCATCAGAAAGATGTAGCTGGGTACTGTGTTTGAGATACTAAAGCTGCATGAATTCTCTAGAAAGATTCAGCATTCACTTGCTCAGAATGGCAAGTTTCAATGAGATTTTCCTTGCTTTAATCGGTTTGAGCTAGCTCTTTGGCATTGTCTTATAAATAATAGAAGCTACACACTGCACTGTTATAACATCATTCATCTAAGGATCTCATAACTTAATTAAGAAGGACACTGTCAGGTTAAAAATCATATATTTTTCATTAAGTAATTTCCTTATCTATGTTACTAATAACATTTTAGGCTATTAAGCTGGAACAAATTCTTAAAATCTAATTTAACATCTACTACTAGCATGTATATATTATATATACACACATCTGGTTTACTCTCTGAGATATTAAAACAGATGTGCTAGCTTTACTTTTGTTTTAAGTTGGTTTCATTTACAGATTTTCATGTGTGAACAATGTTCTTCCTTCAGAGTGGTATAAGCACAAGAACATTTATATGCAAAAAAAACCTGCATTAACATCCAAGAAAATAAAACATATGTTTTTATTAATATAAGACTTGCAAAGATTCAACAATAAAACTTTATTTTTGGATAAAATTGCCTAACATTGTATGGTGGTTATTTTCACTTTCTCTAAAGGGAAGGTGACAAGTACTATTTCTGTAGTGCTTAATTATGGGAGAGCACAAATCTGTTTGCTGTGAGGGAATACATCATTAATAAATTCATTCCGCTATATTTGAGCCTCTTCAGATAACCAGAAATGTGCTGTTACTTCACTGAGGCTTAAAGCAAGGCTTGCTTTTTGATGGGAGAAGCTAGCTGTGGGGAAAGTTAGCATAATGAAATTTTTACCTGTCAGAGTTTAGCTCAGCTCTGAGTTGTTGAAGTCTATGTGACACTGCCGTAATAGGGGGACAGTCACTAAAGCACTGCGGGGTCCCTGGGAATCTATATAAATAAAGTGTAACATCAAAAACCACACTGCGTATTTTTCTAGGTTTCACTTAATACAGGGTAAAACTAAGACACATGATCAAAGTCACACAGTGAGTTGATGATAAAACCAAAACAGAAATCCATAGCCTGCCCCATTCATTCCTCACTGAACTACTTCGTTTCTTCCTGACATTTCAATGTATTTCATATGAAGAACATCAACAACAAAAAAGCTATTTTTCACTTTTGTTAGCTAATACAGTAAGAAAGATGGAGGTTTGACTTCCACTAGGCCATTTTGCTTCTCAAGAGATTCCCCCTCTTTCTTCCCTTCCCTAGGTTCAGTGATCAGCAGAGCAGGTGTTCACTTGCAGATCCAGAGCTCATGACACAAAAGGAGTTTTATATTTCATTTTTCTTTTCAATGGTCCATTGCTCAGATATCAGTCCCAGAAGACATTCTGCTAACTACTAAATTTTTTAAGCAGGTGGGGGTTGAAGTGAGAAGCAGGTCATGAAGTCAACAGCACGAGTCAGCTCTGTCTACTGTTTAAAAAGAAAACTGCAACAAGACTCAAAAACCCAGAAATAATAAAAACATACAGCCAAAAGGCCTCTCAAGAGCCAGTGAGCAGCCATGGGAGTGTGCTAAAGCCAGCCCTGAAGAATGGTGGTACAATCTGATAGTTGCAACTAAAGACAATGCTATTGTGCACAAGACTCCCTGAAATGAGAAACACTAGGGTTCTTGAGCTGAAATGAGACTGCCTTCAGACTCAGCTGAAAATGCTACATGCTAAAGGCTAACACATTTCACATTGCAGAGACAATATGAAACTAGGCCAAGGACCACATTCTATGGCAGGAATAATTAAAGAAACATTATTCTGCCTGAAAATGCATTTTATGCAGTAAATGCATGAGCTTTCAGAGGTACCCTTTTGCTGGCTTTTTGGTTGCAGTAGTGGGACTTCAGTGTATGTTTGGTTGCTCATAGCCAAAGCTCCAATAACCTCAGCTAAAACTTTCATTATTTCACATTAACAGCATTTTATATCGGGCTTAGATACAACTGCACGAGATTCATAGTTTTCAAAAAGGGCAGGAGAGTGTATCCAGGCTGCTACAAAATATGGATCACAGATAGATTTTTCATGTTGCAGCTATTCAGGATCCAGGACCTAACAGCTTAGAGCCCATGGCATAGGTCTGAATGATGGCATTCCTGCATCATCTACCAACCAGAAAGTTGCTTCAGGGGCTTGGTTAAATCTTTCAGATTATTGTTGTTTCATTTTTGCAATTAGTAATGTGTGGGACTTGTTTTGAGTGACAGTGCTCTAGCACTGAGATGTCCAACCATACTTATGTACATCTCAGCCAAGCTAGCCAGGGACAACAGATAGCATAATGCTTTTCAAAACTGTATTTGTGTCTTTATGTTGTTGTCTGGAAAGTATGAGGTCTGATTAATCTGGTATTAATGTGTATAATTGTCTCATTAATCAGCACAGACCTTTTTCAGCTCTATGTATGCTTCAGCAGTGAATAAATTGTATCATGATGGTATTTTTTCAAGTAAGACAATTTTTAAATGTCACACAAACATATATATGTCTGAAGATATCTGCCTTCCTCCCTGGCTATTTGTAAGACCAGAATATTGAATTTAAAAGGGAGCTTGTCTAATACACCAAAATCAATCATAAGAGTCAAGCAGAGCTATCACCCTTCATGCCCACCTTCCTTGCTTTAAGGCTATGTTAATGCCCAGAAAGCAAATTTAGTCCTGTATTTCTATGCTTAGGGAGGTTTCTCTTAAAATTTAGAAACAAATCCTTAGTTCATAGATTTAAAAATACTGCTGAAGCCAAAGTAAAAAGAAAAACCCAACACATTAAGACTTGATACAACTTGAAGTTCATATTTACTGTAATTACTGAGGAAAAATGTCACAGCAAACCAGCTGTAGCTATTTATAAAGGAATTTAAGACTGACTCTGGGGTCTGGTATTCTTTTCTCGTGGAAAGGCTGAGCACACAGAGAAGATGTTCACAGTATGGTACTCTTAAACTGCTGAAACGATTAACCAGAGCAACCATGAGCCAATGGTTACCCTTTCGATATAAAGGCTAACAAATTCAAGTTGACCATTATCCTGAAATAATCCTGGTAGGCCACAACATGGTGATATTCATTACAGGTCCAGTTCAAAGGTGTTGCAAAACACAGGTAGAAAACTTGGTTTTTCAGAGCTGAGAACTAGCAACAGAATACTTGGGTTCTCAGTGCTGATTACACAGGAATCAAATAAGTTTTTGTGTTCAAGTAGCTGAAAGCAAATATGATTGTATTCCACACCTCTCTTTCCTTTGCCCATTCTTGGGCTCACACATGCACTAATTCTCCCCCTCAGACACACACCGGCTCATTTACTTTCTTCCTTCCTCTTGCTTTCCTCCAACCTCTGTGTCCATAACCAGCTATCCACTCATGGTTTTATGAAGTGTTTATATTCTCCCTTCTCTCTTTAGCCATGGCATGAACCTGCAGAAGGGCTTTTTTTCCCTAGCCACCATTGTGTCAGGTTGTGTCAAGCCCAGGAAGGCAGTAGCTGCTGCAGAAATGCCCTGCTGGGAATGGGTCCCTCCAGGGCTCATGCAAAGGACTAAAACAAAGCCTTTTTGTCTATGTTTGACTATCATCACAGAACAACCACTAATTATAACTTTGCCTTGTCCCTCACCTCTCCCTGAACCAGCTTCCTCTCTTCCCTGTGAGTAGAGACAGTGGAGTACATCCTTTGGGTATGTAAGGAAGGCCTCCTTCATTAAATGCTATGAAGTGCTTTGCTATCCTCAGAAGCGTGGTGTTATTTAAGTGCTAATCACTCTAGTCTTCAGTATGTCCAAAATTATTTGACTTGTTACCAAAAAACTCCATTGTCACACATTACATTGCTGTTGCACTGAAAAATAATTAACAGCCTACATTTTGGGGTCCATTATTTCAGATGTCTGCCTGATTAGGGAATTATCCAGTATTTCCAATTTTTCAACAGAGAAATTAGAAAACATTAAAAAGGTAGGCCAGGGAACAGCTCTGTGAAACAACTCATACAAAGAATGAGAAAAGAGACCATTCCTTCTAAACACTGAGACAAAGCAGTAGCTAAAAGTCAAGGCAATCTGACATAGCAAGCAATCTATATGATAATTTAAGAAGGTAATCTTTTAGATAGAGTCCCAAAGATTATCAAACTCAAGTATTCAGTAAACCATTCTTAATCAGAAATCCGAAAAGTTACGAAGAATAGCATGTAATGCTCAAAACAGAAAGTGTAACATATGGTGATCCAATTTTCAATTTCAAGCAACATATAAAATGGGATGTATACAAGAGAAGCAATCCCTTGGAGCACTTGGAGCACTAGAAAATGAGGAATTTGCTGTCTCCTCTCTTGCTTGTTCAGAACCTCTTCAATTCCTTGCCTCTCTAGATGCAACCAACTCAATCATCTTGAAGTCTGGTATAAGTCAGAGAAACAATATCCTTGACTAACCCCAACAAAACCAGATGTGGCTGAAACTGCATCCAAACAGACTTCAGTGCCCAGCAGGGTAAGACCTGCATCACTTCTTTATCCTTCAGAGCTTCCACGTTCTTACCTAATATTGGACAAATACTTGTATTACAAAAAAAAACTCCCATCAAACCACCCTTCCCCCTAAAAAACTCCAAACACCACAACAACAAACCCAAACCACAAAAACCCTAGGTGAAGTAGCAGTGATACAGAAAATTCAATAAATAAATAAACCAACCTCCAAAGCTTTCAACAGATATATAAATAAGCTGTAAATTTGCACAAGAACAAATCTTTATTTGGAGGTAGAGGGGCAAATGTCTTAGAAGACAGTACAGGTATTTTAAGAACCTGAATCTCAAGATCAAACTCAGCCTCTGAGGCACAGAAGTCTGGAAAGGGGCATCTTCCAAAGACTCTTTCCTTACATTCCAAACTGGTGGTTTGGGGCTTCTTTTCCCCTTACTGTCTCAAAGCTGTAGAAAGTCATCTTTCTTTTCTTTCCAGCTCCAACTCCTGACTTCCAACACTGCTGGCCAGGCCAGCACCCAATGCACTCTGCCTCCAGCCAATGTGGAATTTCTCACCCTGGCACCACATGCCCAGCTATGTTCATGGAAGTGGAAAATCTGACAGCATTGTCAAAGACACAGCTTGGGATAATTGTTCCTCATAGTTCCTCTGTCAGTGAATATCCTCATACTCCTCTCACAGGAAAGCCACTATACCTTTCATATTCCTCTGTTTGCAGCCACAGAATTCCTCTTTGCCATTAAAGCAGCAGTTGAATATGTTATAATGTGAGAGAAGGTTTTAAAATCTTGCACAGATTAAAGCCAAGAACACCATAACTGTAGCTGGTTTAGTAAGTTCTTTGTGCAGCATAAACACGGGAAGGAAAAAGAAACCAAAATGTACCTATGTTTATGTAACACAGATGGATGTGCTTCATGCCTGTAAAATCCTTATTTTATCCAATACATAGCTTACACGTGTGTAAATGCAGGAAAGAAAAATCACTATTACACTACAAACACTTTGGGGTAAATTTTAAGCAAAACATAAAAAGAAAAGCTGTGCAGTAACTCACAGACAGGCAGGGATCTGGGGCTCACACAACAGATCCCAGTATAAGGAACCATTTTTCCCTTAGATTCACAATTTCCACCTTCAGATCAATCCAACCTCGGTGTCTATCTAACTTCATTGGAAGGCTATTGTTACCATTGTGTCTGAGCTGCCACCAATGTCCAGTGCCTCCATCCCACTGTCCCTGGGAGGCAGAACATGCTGCTTCCCCTGGTCCCCTGGGAGAGCAGTGCCAAAGTATGGGACAGCCCAGGGCTGAGGTGTTTCAGGCTGGTATGATGTTCAGTTTTCCTCTTAAGTACACGTTACATGGTTTGGGGATTTTTTTAGGGAACACAGAACTGAAAAAGAGATGCCAAATATGTCCTGCTCACTCCAGCAGGACAAGGGTTGCACTTTCTAATGTTTTCCACTAATTTTCCTCTTTCTTTCCTGTCCCCTGCCACAACCAGTGATGTTGTACCTGATTACTTGCAAGTCATCTTTTTTTTTTTTTTAAATGCTATCCAATGCTTAAACTGTCAAAACCAAAGTCATGACTGGAGGGACATTCTCTCTGCTGCTTCTTTCTGCTCCTTTTGCTACAAGGTAAAGTGCCATTGCTATTGGAAGCAGAATAAACAACATTCCTACTCTACCCAGAGAACCTGAATGACAATTTCTCTGAGAAATTTTCCACCCTCATATCTGTGCATGCTCCTGTAAAGGCAAGCCTTGTGCTGATCTCAACATTTTTAGGTGAAAGCTTATGTTAATAGAGCAAATTAAGCTACCACCTCTAGCTGGTTCCAGACCAGGTGTGATCTCCCATCAGAAACAGAGATAACTTGAAACCAAAATAATTCAACCAAAGCCACTCAGGTGTTACACTGGTATCTCAATGTAGCTTTGGTGATCCAGAAAACATAAATAAATAGCTGATGCTCTGTGTGGGAAGCAATGTGGTTAGCAATATATTAAGTGATATTCTTTCTTTTGATTACACAGAGCAATGTTCATAGCCTCTACCTCTCCTAGTAACCTCAACAAGGGTCCCCTCCATTTGTTTCTACACAGAAGCAGGTATACCCTATTCACAAATCAGTGTGTCTCTTCCAAAAATTAGTCATGATTTGAGGTGATTAAGAAATATCTTAATGACTAAACGGAGGTGCACAAAATCCTTAGGCACTCAATTAAATTTAGGCCAAAAAATAGAAACCATACATAAATAATAAACACATTTAGTGCAATGAATGCCTTTT
>VZTT01028759.1:3611-16945 GCA_013400855.1 Buphagus erythrorhynchus | reverse complement strand
TCTCTTCAAAAATGGGCCCTGAATCTCAGGTTAATCATATTGCTTTCCTAAATCTACAGAAATCTGCATTTTATATTACTCATGTAAGATAATTCTGATTCATGTCCTTAAGATTGTGTAGTTTTTTTATTTTTTATTGTTTTTTTCTTGATATTGGTGGAAAATATTCCTAGATTTTTGTATGCTGTAATATCTGTGAGAGTCCATTTTTAGATAGACTGCAATTAAATTGAGAGGACAGAGAATGGGATTATAATATGTCAAGAGGCAAAGAAGGGAGTTGCTTACCTGTGGTCAATGAAAAGCTTGAGGAAGCTGAATAGTACTGTGTTGTATCTAAAGACAATACAGAAAAATAGCTATTCCTTAAAGTGGAATAAAGAGCTTGCTTCTGAAACTGATAAATGACAATTTAAAGGTGTGATGAGGAATAGGACTGCTCCCCTTATTTGGGTCTTTGGCTTGTATGTACTTATGTGTATTACATTTCCTTGTGTATATTTTGTGCTGTGAACTATTCAAGTTCCTGGTTTTTGTGTGTATCAAACCTGTGTTTTCACCAGGAAAATCTATGTGGTGTGTGTTTTTGATTGCCATTTGTCCAGGAAGCCATGATAGTGAATCATAGGATCACAGACTCTCCTGAGTTGGAAGGGACTCAAGGATCACCTCCTGACTTCACATGGGGCAACCTAAAAGTTAAACCTAATATTTAAGAGTGTTGTTGAAACACTTCTTGAATGCTGACATGCTTGGATCCATGACTTCACTGGTGAGCTTGTTTCAGTTCCTAATCACATTTTCAGTGAAGAACATTTTCTGAATCACAGAGTCAAAGAATACCATGTTGGAAGGGTTCTCAAGGGTCACCTGGTCCAACCATTCTAAGCAAAAGCACTGTCTCAACAAGATGGCCCAGCACCATGTCTAGCCAAAGTGTCCAGTGTTGGGGAAATCACCCCTTCTCTGGGGAAGTTATTCCAATGCCTGATTGTTGACATTGTGAAAAATTTTCCTTGTGTGAGCAATCAGAATCTCCCCAGGGGTAACTTGTACCCATTACTCCTTGTCTTTTCCGTGTGACTGCTTGTAAGAAGTGCTATAGAAGATAGCATAACCACTTCTTTTCACAGTAGTTTCAAAAATCTGATTGTTTCTAGAAATACTGAACTGTTTTATTTATATAGCACAACCAGGAAATCTTTTACTTAAGTAAAGATGAAATGTTTCAACTGGCACATATTGATGTGCAAATGTCTGTGTATATATACATATTCATATATGTAAACCACAGTCTTATGTATTTATATCATGAGTAAGAGAGAAATATAAAACTTACGTCATAAACTGTGATAACAATGCGCTAAAACTTGAACGGAAATTCCAGAATAACCAGGTGACATTTAGTCCTTAAAATTCTGATGGAAAAGCTACCATTTTACCATTTTCTTTACTGTTACAAATTCAAGAAAGCTGTTTTTCATTAAAAGTAAGAATAATGGGGAAATTAAAGTACACAAACCTTTCTCTTTGGGATTTTTTTGACAGGGCTAACTGTTGGATTTCAGAAGGCATGTGCATTTGAGGAAATGTTGGTTTGTATTCCAAAGTGTGATGACCTTAGCACCATTATCTATTGATATCATAAATTGCCCCTAATGCTACTATGAGGTCACTATCCCACACTCAGATTTGATTATTTTTGACCAATAAGTTAAAAAATCACTGTACCTAGAAAAAATCCATGATATCATTAAGCCTAATTTCCTAAGAAATCAGGCCAAAGTGTTAAGACAAAAAGATATGCTGCTTTTAAGAAGGAACTGTAGAAATATGTTTAGCATTCAGTGTTTTCAAAAAGAACTAAAGATTTTTTTTGGCTGAGAGTGAGGATTGATTGCTGGTGAATCACATATATAATTCGTCAGTTGTCCTCATATATTTTGATACTTGTGAATTTGTAACACAGGCAATGACACTTTAAAACAAAATGATTCTCCTCCTCTTCTTTTTCTCACTGATTTTCTTTAACTTCATCTGTGTTGACAGAAAGGAGTTGGAAGGAAGGGAATTTGGATGAATTTATCTGTCATGATGGGAGAAGAAAGGCAAAGAATAGCTTCTAATGTTTTAGCATGCATTAGAATGTTAATAGACAATTACCATAATTAAGTAAAAACATTCTGGTTTCTTAGTGGTGTGCCAATTTTCAAAAAGCAAGTATTCCTTGTTGTCTCTTACTTGAGAGATATAAATCAATTTGTCTACTAAATCCAGGAGATGTCAAAGCACATGTTTTATTTATCATGGTGTGTTCATCTATTTGTCTTTTCCTTTATTGAAAATGTGGGTTGGTTAGAGATTTAAAATTGTTAATTTTCTACCCTCTCTCTCTACTTGAATGTCCTTTATTTTCATGTGCAGTCAAAGAAGCATGAGTATAAGCCTCCATGCTGTGCGTATAAATAACTCCTCTAGCAACTGGAAAGAATTAAACCACAACATTAGTGGTAAAAGCTGCATTAGTTGGAATGGTTTACCCAGGATATGCTAACTGATAAACTTGTATCTATTTAAGAAAGATATAATTAGGATCCTTTTGTTACATAAACTAAACCACATTATTATAATGAAACATACATAAAATAATGAATAGAACATAATTTTTTATAATTTCATTCAAATGAGATGACTTAAAGGTAATTTCTACATTTTAAGCATTTAGTTTCATGACATTTCCTAGCAATTCACCAATTATAATGACTCAAATGTTTGCCATTATTAAGAAACATTTAATGTAAGATTAGATTAGTCATAAATATTTTATAGGGAGAAAATATATTACTTCAGGTACATCCCAACATCTTTATGCCTGTAATTCTGTGCATCTGCATGCAAATAAAAGGGATGCTCTGTTAGCATATTGCACTCCTACTACATCCTTCTGTTGTGGGTGAGTCAGTCTGGAAACAATCTGAAGATTGTCTTGATTTTGCTTCCGAAGTCTAAAGCTAGATACATTTTGGGATGACTCTTCCCTTTCTCTGTACTGTCACGTCAGCAGCCTTTGAAGTTAAGTTATGGCTGTTCCCAGGCATTTGAAGATCTGTCCTTGACTGTCCATAGCGTGGTTCTGCCTGGTGCAGTAAGGGACAGGTCTGGCAGGCTCCTTGTTGTTTTTCTACCCCACTATGACAGATATGCCATTTTGGCTTATTCTGTAATGAAAAATTGAAGTACTATGATGCAAAGTGATGGTGTAGGGTTTTGAAGGGCTGTAGCATGGAGGTGGTTTGCTCAGTACCTTTAATCACCTTTTGAACTGTAACACTGTTGGGGCATTGGTTTTCCTTCCCAGGGGAGACAAGATTTGCATCATGGCAATCCCATATGAGTAGGAAAAATCAGTCTTCATGAATCAAGCCAGTAAAGGGGAAAGTGAAGAGAATGAAACTGCATTTCATTTCATTCCCTCTTCATTCTCTTTGCCTTTTGTGTCAACAAACTGCATACCAACCTGCTTCTGGTGCATTGTCCCCACATCCCTCCTGACCATACTCCCATTTTTTTTTATGACCCAAACAGCAGTCCCGAAAGTTCCTTTCTCAGGGGCTTATGCTGTGTCTGGGTTGTGACTCACCTGCAGCAGTCCAGGCATCATGTTGGCTGGTGACCACACAGCTGTAAGGACACCCTGTCTTACAGCAAATGGACCTTAACTGAGGAACTCTTGATGTGAGCCCTAAGCAAGAGCTGGAGATGGGCAGCAGCAGCCTGGTGTGGAGCTTCCTGGAGAGCACTCACAGTTTTACAAAGCAGTAACACACCTCAGAAGAGATGCTTGGTAAGGTTGCTCTGCTGTGTGCTTTAGGGATGTTCTTCACTGTAGAGGTTTAATAAGCTTGAAGAAATCATTGTGTCTGCTCTGGAGCCTGCCTGCTCCATTTATTCTCTTGCTGTCTGAGGACAAAACAATGCCGAGAGATTCTATTTGGATCACACATTAACCAAATTTCTATCAATGACTTAAAGTGGAAACAATATTAGCTGTTAAATAGAGAATAGTGTTTCACAGAACCGTTTAAAACTGTCTAACCAAATGAAATTAGCAATAAATTCTTAAAAGGTTGTTTTTTAGTTTATGTGTATCCTCTGCAGATTTGTGCATCTATAAATTCTGCCAAGTCTGTTTTTGTTGACAGGCAATATTGGTCTTCCTTTGAAAGTTTTATTTGCTTCCTATGAGATTTTTTGATATATAGTAGAAGTTTAGTTATGACTTAAGCTTAAAAAAATCCCACCTTGACTGTTTCATTGCCTCTGTGATAACCTTAAAAATATGTTGATCCACATGCTACCACCTGGGTGTTGAAGCAACAGCATTTCTTTTAAAAATGAACGCAATTTTTAAGAAAGATAAGAGACTAAAATAATAAAAGATAAAAATATATATATTATTATGTAGAACATGGGATTCTTATGTTTTCAAAATAGTTTTAGCTGTATACTTGTCAGCAACTTAAAATTTTATTTTCATTTAGTTGTGGATTCCCCTTAGTAATCTATACTAATGCAAGCAGCAGTCCCCATTCAATGCATGGAAAGCTTTTATTAGATTGTAAGGGTAAGAATAGTGTCTTTGCTTTTAAATTTTCCCTTTTGTTGGCAAACACATATTGGAAAGACAGAGAATTGGCTGGCAATTTCCCTTCTTGGCGTTTAATGAAATGCTGTTAAAAATCAAAAGTATAACAGAATTTATTTCCTTCCAGCAGATACAAAAGAAATACAAAGTTGTTTACAATAACACCATTTTACCATTTATTTCCCTTTTTCACTATATGATAAACACAGTATTTCTTGTGTGAGACCATTTCTCTTCCTCATACACCCTGTGAAGTAATAACAGCCATTAGTTCCTTGGTGCCAGTTCTGCTGGTACTAAAGAAATCTCTTCTACTGATTTGTCTTGTGGTTAATTTTACTTTGGAGCCTTGGAATGACATGAACATTGATTGAAACTTTTCATAGGTTTTGTGCCTGAGCTCTTTCCCGTTTGGCTTCTCTGGCACATACATTCAGGCCACAGCCTGTCCCTCCTTAGGGGTGTGTGTTCAAGGTCTCTCCCTTCCACCAGAAGTCTCTTTTGACAATACCTGTGGGAACAGTGTGTTTAACCTCTCCACCCCAAAGTTTAGTTTCAGCAAAACTAACAGTTCAGAAAGTGATTAATGAGGGTGGTAAGCAGGCTGACAAGGCAGACACTCTTGACTTCATTAACCTGTTTAACTTGGGAACTGGGTAGAAAAACCCCATAAAAATTAAATGTAACCTCTAACGCTTCCTTGTCATGGGGTATAGGAAGTGGGAATCACTCACAGTAAATTATAGTTCCAAAGAAAATGTATGCCATTATGATAAATGTGATATAAATAGGTAGATAGCTTTCACTGCTGCCTTTTACTAAGTCATTGTCCTGCCCCAGATTGGCTGTACTGTAGTGATTCATAGATAATTTCTCAAAATGAATTAGCATAATTCTGGTGGAACTTGGAAACTGGTAGTAAAGCTTGTTTTTAAAACATTTATTTCTTTTAGTGATACAGTAGAAGCTGAAACTGAAATAAGAACAGAAGCCTCCTCCTTTTCTCCTTCAAATTCTTTTGGAAAGAGCACAACATTTGACTCTCACATCTTATAGTGGTATAAAAAGGCAGATGTCCCTCTGGTTGCAATCTCCATCTTAATTAATTAGAAAGACTAAGGAGCTATTAGGGTTTGTTTGAACCAGAAGTTGGAGATTAGCAGTCTCATCTGTGGTGGTGCTTGTCAGCACCTTGGAAGAGAAACAGAATTGAAAGGGCTCTTAACTTTTGGGTTAATTTTTATAATAAAAGTAAATTTTTTTGAAACTCAAGTCAGGAAATGGAAAAATGAATGTTCTCAGGGTAACACTAGCTCAGCCTCTTTGAACAAATAGATGTTTTTTTTCCCCAGTAGATTGCTAAAGCTTACTATATTACCATTTGTTTTGTTCTGCATGGAAGTAATTCCCTTCCTTGCAAGGTATACACTGCCTTCCGCACACTGTCAATAGCTAAACAGTACTAACAGCAATGATTAAAGGATCAGATGTACAGTCCAATTAGTAGAAGTGGGTTTTAATTTCCTGAGTCTTGATTGGGGATGATATTGATGTAACCTTAATTTTAACTGTGTATATGTTTTGAAATGTAAATATAAAAACAATACATCCAGAAAATGTCATCAGGCACGGGTGAGGTGTGCTAGACTGTGTATCCCTCTGATGCAAGAGCAAACAGCAAAGAAAAAAGCAGCTAAGTCATTCGATATCCTGTGCTTCACTCAGGTCTGCATCAAGCCTTATCTTCCTCCCTTTCATCACACACAGCTCACATATCATTACCCCCTCTCATGCAAGCAATTTTGTTATCAGCCACAATTATTATTTGCCAAGACGCTGAATAGAAATTTTAGAACTGAAATGTATAAATTAAAACTGTCATGTAGTTCAACTACACTCTGCATATTTCTGCTCATGAGTTGTGCTGGCCAGTGCAAGCTCGGCAATGAGATCGTGTAGAAGGGCTTTTTAAAGTTCTCCTCGAGGTTTTTCTGCACTTCTGAGGAGTGCAGAGGTGCCCTGAGCATTGAGTGTGCTGCCCTCTGCTGCTCCATCCCTGCTCCTTGTAGCCTCTGCTCCTGGGAACCATCCCTGACCCGGGCCAGGAACCTCTTGGCAAGACCAGGGCTGATGGAGATGAGGCCGAGAAGAAGCAGCAAGATGCAGGTCTGCCTACAGCACAGCACGGGAACAGTCCATGGGCTGGAGCTTAGACACAGCTCCTGAGCTCGGGGCAGCAACCCCATCACCGCTCCTGGGCTTCCCAGCAGCGTTACTGGAGCTAGCTGTGAGCAGCTAAAGCCCACGACGGGCCAGGAGAAAGGATGCAGGATGCCTCACACAGCTCTGTCATAACCTCTCTCTCTAGAGAGGAATGTATCAATGTAAATACAGTTTAATTACTCTCTCTTCATTCCCTGTTGAGAAATGGTGAGAGAATGAAACCAGGACATGTGAAATTGGCACCAGTAGGAAATTATCTCTAGTAGCATTTGTCTCTTATTGGCCACTTCTGAAACCCATACATTCAGTTTTACCATCATCAGAAAAAAAAACATGTAGGTCTGAACATTGCAGATCTGATGAAAATTCTGATCTTGGTGACTAATGCTGTCAGGGGAAAGGGAGGAGGTAATGCCATGTGTGGGAAAATAGAGGTGAATGAAAACTGACCTGGAGAAAAGTCAACTTTGAGAATGCTTTAACATCCTCAAATCTTGTAATAGACCTAATGGAAACTCCAGAACTTCTGCTTGGATTTCAGAAAGTAAGCTTCCATCCAGTATTTGACACTTCTCCTGCTCCCTAAATTGTAAATTTTCCCCTCCTGTGTTAAGGTTCATGAACTGCAATAGCAGCCTAAATATTTCACCTTTCTTTATTTTTTTTTTCTGTAGGAGTTGGGAAACTGAGTTGTTTAACATATGAAAAGTGAATAATTAAGAGACCTTGATTTGATTCCTTCCTTAATGGATATGAATGCCAAGAGTAGCTAATAACGAGGAGGGCACTTGCATTTGTTGATTTTCGTTAAGAAATACAAGAAAGAAAGGAGAGAAAAGTGTTTTTCTACTTTGTTTCCACTAGAAAAGAATAGCAAATGGGCTGTGATGTAATATTACTAATATTGGTCAAAGAAGAGGCTATATTACAACAATTTAATTCTACAGATTCATTAAAGCATGGCTAATTGAAGGTAAACCAGTTAAAAAATGTGCCCTCAGGACTCTTTTTGTCCCTGCAGTTCATCACATGGAATGGTAACTTTTGCTTCTTCTCAATATTAATAAGGTGATCCATTTTGTTTCCTAAAAATGAATTAAAGATGGTGAATTTTCCTTTTTATAGGAAGATAGCAGAAAGAATATTAGAAAAGAACAAGTCTCGAACTCTTATTTGGGTATCTTTCTGTCTGTGAGGAGGACCCCTGTGGTGTTATATTCAGAGACATTTATTCACTGTCTCAAAGTGAATCTTTTCTCAAAGATCTAAATTTCAGTTGTCAAAACTTTCTCCTTTCAGATATAGCAACGGAAGACTTTAAAGCCATGGGAATAACCTTTGGCTTGAATTTAAATGCATACCTCCAGGGACTTTAAACTCAAATCAGACTGCTTTCTACCCAGCAGATTTTGCAGGTAATACAATATAGTTCAGAAATTCTTTTCAGAGCCAGGCCTTGCCGAATCCTCCACCCCACACACTATGAGTAAGCTGAAAGAAGAGCCCTCAGGGCTGCAGGCAGACACTTACAACTCCTTTTGTTTACATTCCCTTGCATTGGTTCTTTTTCACTCTACATCAAATTGCATGTCTTTGGCAACTGGTGCTTGTTTCCATCTCTTGTAAACTGAGCTACTCATAGCTGTCTCTTGGTTTCATGGTACGCAACACTTCTGCTCCAGCTTTGCTTCCTTTGTTTTGGCTGGTGTGCTTAAGAATTCTTAAAGTGTTTTTGCATTTCAGAAGAGGAGGTCTCTGAAAGCACAGGCAAGTCGTGCCAGCTGTGTTGGCTGTGTGTGCTGAGGAGCTGTAACACGAGGACTGTGCATCTCTGTGCAATGTAGGTGTGTGTGCACAGTCCTGGCTGTGGCCTGTGTGTGCATACACACCCAGTCTTCTCTGTGCAGGCTGCCCTAATTCATGCAGGGCAGCTTTTCTCCTACACAGCACGTTTCTGGGACCATGACCATTCATAACCATCATTAAACATCAAGGAATGATAATCCAATGGCCTCGCAGGCATTAATTATCATTTTGGTTTCAACTGTGTTGTGGATGTGTTGTGTTCATCTCAGTTTAAGGACTTCGGTAGCACTGACTGCTGTTAGATATCAGACAGAAGATGGCCTTCACAGGTGATGTGCTTCTGTTTCTCAGAAAGCTAATGTTCTGGAAGAAGCTTTGCTCAGCCTTCCAGCTGCAGTGCCACAGCAGTCATAGAATACCTCCAGAGAATTGAATACTGTGAGGAGTGTGTGTTAAAATGCTTATAAGCAGGACATATAAGTGTCATTAACTGAAAGAAATTAATCGGTTATTTTTACATGTGTTGAAAAGGAGCAGCGTAAAACAGCAGTTCATCACAGACAGCAGTACAACCATGATGTACTATTCTTTCCAGCCAGAGATCTCATCCTATCCAAGTCTTCACTTGTATCATACTGTGCAGTGTTTTTTTATCCAGCATACACATTAAAAAGGAGCAGAAACAAAACAAAAACCCCACAAACCCTCAAGGTCAGTCAGTCTAAATAATAAGAGGCAATACAAATGCATTTTATACATATACAGAAAAGGAGTAGGGAAGGTCTTTCTCATTATGCCAAATGACAGTCTGGCTATGATTTAATGCATTTGAAATTAAGTCTGTCTCTTCAGCTGTACATTTTTACTAGGTCTGCAGAACAGACTGGCAGACAGTGTGAGCAGATGCTTCTGGTTGGAGCAGGATAAATTTCTTTGTGCTGGCTTTTTCGTCTGATAAAATCTTTTGAATCTTTTTGCAGCAGTGAGCTTTAGGTGTTTTCCAGATGAAGTGTTGGACCAAATGAGGCTACTGGTGTATCATTGTAAGGAGTCTGTAAAGGCAGCTTCTGTCTAAAGATCTCTGCTTACTGCATAGGTAAAGAACAAATATGACTCTATGACTTCAGCATCTTTCTTGTTCTTTCCATTTTCTCATGGCACCTAAAAAATGTCATTTTTCTTGTGAATACTTGTGATTTTTTTCACAAGTGCAACATCTGGTCCTTTAGGGATTTACTGTATATGATATCAACACCTTATTTCATAAGTAACCCAAAGAAAAGGAGACTGTGGTTTGGTGTTTTTTTCCTTCAGAATTAGGAGAAGTAGTAACCTACTCTTTTTCCTTCTGGCTTGTGTGTGTGTGTGGGGTGTTCCTGGACAGTACTAGTGGTAAGATACTTATCAATAGTAAAACTCATAAAGTCCCAGATCCCTGTTTCTATCCCACAAGCAGACCCTGACAACAATGACCTTTTCCTGAAGAGTGGGGAAAACATATTATGCAACCATTTATTATGAACTGTCATCTATCATACTTCAATACATAACAATAAAAAGCACCCCCAGAATGACATGAGGCACAGTATAGACAAAACCATGGCTGAGTACCATTGACTGAACATATTGGAGGTAATTCATTGTTATTGTGAACAGTTCAAAAACTTAAATTTTTACTTTAAACCAGAAAATTATCTAGAATCTCTGAAAAGTGATTATGCTTCCTGAAAAATTCGAATAAATGGAATTTAATGGAAAGGAACAACAGCAAAAAAGTTTAAAATGCCCTTCTTGGTAATTCTCTATATGCATGATTTTTCTTTGTTCCTCTTTTTTGTTCCTTTTCTTTTTTTTCTACTAAGAAGCTTTGTTATCTGGGTCTTTAGTTCTTCCTGCTCCTTTCATATCTTAGCTACTCTTTCAGCAAGAGTTTATGGCCTGTGAGCCAATTGCCTTTTTCTTCTTTAATTATGGAAGCTGAAGGCCACTTTGTCTGCCCTGAGTGCTTAATTGAAGGAGGACCATGCTAGCTTTTTTGTTCCTGCCTAGCTTGCCAAGAGTATGGTGCACTGCACAGAAGAGAGAACAGCTTCTTTGGTGATTTCTTTTTAACTAGCATCCTGAAGTAAAAGAGGGAGCCAATAAGGAGATTATAGTACTCTGTCCCTTATTTAGGAAGGGTTTTGATGGCCTAGTCTAGGTTAAGTATATGGAGAATGTTCTTAAGTTTTTCTTTTACCTTGGTAGAAGATATGGAAAATACTTTTTTTTAAGGAGTTCACTTAACATACCTTGTGTCTCTCTCTTTTTCCCCATACTAAAAGAGGGAAGGGGTTATATTCACAAAGAAATCCCCTACTTTCTGCTCTTTCATCACTAAGTGATATTTTTCTCATTAATTTTTTTTTGAAAGAAGTATATGTGTGGT
Organism: Buphagus erythrorhynchus; assembly: GCA_013400855.1. Taxonomy (NCBI): domain Eukaryota; kingdom Metazoa; phylum Chordata; class Aves; order Passeriformes; family Sturnidae; genus Buphagus; species Buphagus erythrorhynchus. The sequence continues at coordinate 5,843 of VZTT01028759.1, read as the reverse complement.
CACTGCAAGTTGGTTTGGCTTTTTATATGCCATCCCTGCAAATCAGCCAGAATGTGACTTTGAACAATAATTATCTCTATTCAGGTTTTATTATTTATTTGCCTTTGTATATTTGCCCAATTTGATATCTGAATGAGTCATTGTTTTTATAGAAGGCATGTCTTTAAAATTATTCAGTACAGCGATAAGATTTCTAAGCAGGGAATTTGAATTATTCTTACAGTATTTATGCTAAAATGACAATCAGACACTCTAGTTCTACCCTGAGATACTTGCTAAATTGGTAGTGGGATTGAACTTGGCTCTGACTTTTCAGAACATGCAGATCTTACGACTGAGTCATGAAGGGTGAACTGTCACATATCGAAGCATAATTATTGCTTAAGTTTATCCTTCAATCATTCTCAGATTTTCTCATACTAAAGGAAAAATATTTCCTGTTGTGATGCCCTTTATTTTGCCAGGAAAAAATCCAATGATGCCAAAGGAAGATGTGGTTGCAGTTTAGTGACAGATTAAAAAAAGAAGCGATAATTTAGTTATGCTATGAATATTGGTTATATATTACATTGTCTCATGTAAGCACTTGGGACTTCTGTTGTCTTTTTTTTCTAGTGCATCATTTTTCCACAATATTACAAGCCTGGTCATGTGCAGAGATTTTCTTATCTAAGGATACCAGCTGTTTACTGGAGGATGAAACTAGTTGTTCCTTTCTCAAGCAATGTCTGTCACAAGGAGACAAAAATGTGTGTATGACTTGCTTTGTTTTCATAATGACGAAGGTAGTTTAGTTAGGAAATTGATTATAAAAATAGAAACCAGGCTTTGAAAAGCAATTTGAAGATATGGTGTCGATCTGTTATGATCATTTTAAGGCTACTGAGAATATTTCACTTACGTAGTTAATCTTTTCAGTGTCTAGCAATAATGTTAATGTGGGAAGCCAATGTTGAGAGTAGGATGCACGCTTGGCTGATACGCACCCAAATTATATGCTAACTACTTAATGCATTATTTCCATGGAATGAGTACATAGAATGCAAATGTAATATAAAGCTGAGACATTAATCTTCAGAACACACAAGTATCAGCACAGAGGAGCAGTAATCTCATTTAGGCTTTCTTCAAATAATGCTGACAGAAGATTTTGACTCTCTACTGGTTTAGAGGCATAAGCAACAATTTGAGAGTCAGGATCTATCAGATTCAGGCTACCCTTGAACAATGTTTCAAATCCCAGCCTTGAAATATCTCAAAAGCTTAGGCTGAAAGAAATATTGCTTGTATCAAGGGAGTACTGTCTTTGTATGACCCAGACAGGGACTGGGCTGTGTGTCATGCTGTTCCTCCACTCATTCACGTTCACGTGTTGCTCACTGTTACTCTGTATTAATTCTGGCCAAATTAAGGAAGCATCCTCTCTGTAGCTATGCATGAAATCTCTACCTGTTGATATCAACAAACTGCTTGGTGTTTATATTACAAACTGTATTATGCATTTTGCCAAGGCAGACCAGTTACTTCAAGTTTGGACAAGGCTTTGATAATGTTCTCATTATACTGCTGCCCTCTTTGAAAGTTCTTCCACCAAATGAGGAAATTAAGCAGGTGTCATTTAAACAAACAAGCAAGTATATGAGAAAAGTAAGATTATCTTGTTCTTAAATATGTTCCTTTGCCTCTTAGCATGCTAGAATTGTAAACTTTCAAGTTCTCTTGGTTCAGTTTTGTGTTTATACATACACTTCTGTTGTTGTTTTGCTCTGTTGACAAATGTAAGACAGAGGCAAGAGGTACACCAACATCAGCCCAAGGAGGTGGCAAGTATATTTTAGCATGAGACTTGCTTTCTGTGATTTGGTCTAATCAAATTCAGTATGGAAATGCCTGTCTCCACTTTGAGTTTTATTTGTTCTCATAAAACTTCACCATTTCACCTCTTTGCTTGACATATTTCATGATTGTGGCATAAATGAGTCCATATCGTTAACAGAAGAAGGTGTTGTAGGTTATTAAAAGATTCAGTTTTCTTTAGAAGAAAACCCAGAATTTCCTTCTTGCTTCTAAATCCTAAGTATATGTTAACACATTGACACAAATACCACTTTACTTTAGCTGAGGAGACCAACAGAATGTCTACAGATTCTTTGCAGGCTGAGTCTCTCTCATTCTGTGAAGACCCAAGACTTTGTCATGACTCTGCTCTTCTCAGGTGCTACCATACCAATG
>VZTT01028749.1:3469-45980 GCA_013400855.1 Buphagus erythrorhynchus | reverse complement strand
AAATATTTTCAAGAGCTCAGGCATAAGTCTGTTGAAAAATCTGAATGTCATGATTCTCTCATATAAGAGAAGTGTCCAAGCACCAGCTTCCACTTGCAGAATACTTGGCAGTGTGACCTACAGGGTCTTAGATCTGAGGAATTAAATTTAATTTATTTTTATACCTCTGTCTATCTATCTATGCTCTTAATCCAGCATATTTTACTTTGTGCATCCCCTTTCTTCATAACTGTTTGCTGAAACAAACCAGTTTAGTATTGACAGTGGTGCAGCAGCAGCTAGTGTGGTGATGATTTACCTGGGTGGCTAATAAGGCCAGTATTGCCAATTATTGATGGGTTTTGTCCTGCCACATTTCTATTTATCCATCTATCCTAATAGTAATAGTAGTATTATTGTAATTGTAACTTACTTCTGGCACCAAGGCTACCTTTCCATAAGCAATCAGGGAGCTAATAGGTATATTAGATGTGTAAACATCCACCAACTAGAACAAGGCTTTAGTGCATTGAACAGTGCAGAAGTTCAGGGACTTCACTGGCAGAGCTTCCACCAAAGGAGCTGAGATCTCTGAACAGAAATAGAGAATCTATTTTGGACTGCAAGATCTGTTTTTGCCAAGAAATTTCAGCCAGAAGAGAACTTCTATGGATGAGCTTGATTACGTGCTGGAGACGGGATTTTGAAAGCCATTCCAGAAGATTTTAGCCTCTGTGATTTTTCAGCCAGACTGACTTTGTTCTCTGTAGCCAAAATTATATGTATTGTGTGTAAGTCACGCAGGAGGTGCTCTTTGGGAAGGTGCTGTGCCTGATGCTGTGTGCTCACCTGCTCTTTCCTCCACCACTGCATCACACAGCTCATGACTGGACCACTCCTTAGGCAGCTTTGTGCTCTCCCTGTGTTACATTTAATCTTATTTTCTCTCCCCAGTCTCCCTGTACTTCCAAAGAGGCAGTGACAGCTCTGATAGCACCATGATCTGTATGGTCAAGTAGAAAACCTTTGCCCTGAGGTATTTCAGACAAGCCAACCTATCAGTGGAATTTGTTTAGTAAAAGCTGATAGTCTTTGCTTTATTATTTCCTGAATGCAGTGAAGCCACTTTTATGGGTTGTTTTTTCTTTTGCTCCAGTGCAAGCACTCTGCAGCTGGAGCTGGGGCCTGACACAATTGCTTTGCAGTAAAACAATCTGAGCCTCCTTTATTCTGCTATTAGGATTCCTTCAGCTGTAACATCACCAAGCACACTGTTCCCAAATACCTTTTTAATTAACTTTCCCAGGTGCCACTTCACTTGCCAGCAGGGATCAGCTTCTCTGTCTTGGCTTTCGATGAGATCCAAGTTTTGGATGGAATTTCCGATCTCCTCCCCGGTGAGACAAGCGATGCCGCTCTTGGAGTACGAGTCCTGGAGCTGCAGCACAGGGAAAAAACAGGATTTTTCATCCATGTGTTTGCAGTTGTGGTATGTCACTATATTCACTAAGTGCTAAGAAGCACACTTTTTTTTTCTCTAAAGCATTTGCTAGTATGGTGCAAGTAGGACTACATGAACAACAAGAGGATTTAATTGATCCTGATCTGACATATTTAAATATGAGGGCATACCTCACATGAAAAAATATGCTTGGATTATCTCCATGGACATAAATCTGGTATCCAGTATTCAAATTAATAGGCTTTGTGAAAATTCAACACCCAAATCCCTGATGCTGGAAATTCTTTAGATTCTCTAGTTCTGCATAAGAAACATTTATTTTGCACAAGATTGCTTTTTAAACCAATTATTGAGGATGAAATAAAATACTAGAACTTAAAAGTATTTTCTATGCTGTCTTTTCAGCCAATTGCATTTATAATCCAGACCTTTGCTGTTATATGTATCTGTGCCATATCCTCCCCATATCCAGTTTGGGGTCTCTCCTCACAGTATTTGTCCTTATAGTCCAAACAACTGAAATGACATTTGAGTCCAAATGAAATTATAATGCTAGATGTTTTTGGTGTGAAAATACCAAATATCTGTATCCTCTAGTCATGGAGAAAACTTTTTTTTCTGCTGAGATTGAAGAGATTGGCAGAACTCCTTTTGGCTCCAAGGGAATCTGACTGGGAGTGTTTTCCTAGTGGAAAGCTCTCTCCAAGCTCCCTGTGGATGTGACTCCAGCTGGCGCTGTTGGTCAGTGTGGGAGCACAGAACCTGACAGCAGCCCTTGTTTGCTTTGAACTGGGCTCCTGCTGCATCAGCTGCAGGCTGCTCAGGCTTGTGGAGCCAGCAAAGCACTAGGGGAACTTGGAGGAAACAGCAAGAAACATGCAAAGCATTCAGATGGAATCCTGGTTAGTAGCATTTAAATTTCACTTTTTTGTTGTGGTAAAGAAGCTTGATTTGGTTTGCTAAACAGATGCATTTTTTTCTACAAGTACCAGTTTTTAAGCTCCCTTTGAGACTGGGGTATTGAAAGCAACAAATGGGTTTCCTCCTTCACACTCCATGCTTTTCCTGGCTGTTAGAAAACAAAGGAGTTTAGGGAGAGATTTCCTGCTACAGGGGGAGGAGATTCCACCTCCTTCAAGTCCCACCTTCAGTTTGCAGCAGCAGATTCCACTGAGCTTCAGCTAGTACTTGAAATGATGTATTTTGTAGGCAGCAGAAGGAAAAGGATGTTTGTGAGGGTTTCTGTGTCTTTGCCAAGGAGTACAGTGGTATTTTAAAATCAGGTTTCAAGAACTCAAAGTGATTAATATTAGGTGCTCATTGAGGTAAAACTACAAGCTCTGACGGATTTAACTATACAATGAGCTTCTATAAAAAAGTGGTTTGACGAGTTTAAGAAAAAAAAGCCAAACATAAGCAAGTTGAGAGGTTACTGTTTATTCTCTTGCAGGCTTGTCACAGCTCAGCTCCCAGCTTTGCCCTCCCACCTGGGAGCAAAGTTCTGTGCCTCTGCCTCCACCTTACCTGCTCACTTTTCCCCAAAACAGATTTACTCTCCTGGCACTGCAACCTTACTTTGTATGGAGTTTGAAATCCTATGGGAATGCAACCTTGCAGCAGCAAGGTTGGAACTGAGGGACTGGAATTTCTCTTGTAAGATTTATTCAGATGAGGTTTATCCACAGCACTGAACCCTTTGAGGACACAACTCCTGCAGGAATCTTATCTTGTAGAGCCTCTCTCCTATGTTAGGAGTGGTTATTGGACTGTTTTTGAAACAAAAGGAAGCCAGAGGTTGTCTTCCTTGCCCTGTGTCCTGAAGCATAAGAACTTTATTGTCTCAGTACTTCCTCTTAAAGCAAAACAGTTAAAAAAATGTCCTACTCCTAGTCCTAATCAAATTACTATAGCTGTAGTGGACAAACTCTGCCAGTTACTAGCATGCTTTTTGTAAAGATGGAAATACCTGCAGTCTGTGCTGTCACACTAACTTGGTGAAGGTGTAGAAATGCAGGTATTGTGAACAAAAAAGGGAAGAAAAATGTGCAGACAAAAACCCATAGTTTATCTACAGAAATTTATTCCACATGCACCATGTGGATGTGGGGTAGCAGGCTGTGTCTAGATGAGGTTTTTCCTGTTTATTGTGCAAATGGCATGTGCAGGAATATGTGGTTAAGGCACCCTCTCCAGAACCAGCAACCTTTGTTTGCAGCCCAGTACAACTTCAGTTTGGACAGATTTATCCCTTCACAACAAATGCAGGCTTGTTATTCTTCAGAAACTGTGAGTTGTATTTTGGGCAAGTCCTTGGGATGTGGTGGTGTCCCAAGGTGTATATGTTTAAATAGAGGGAAGGAAAAGATAAGTGTGGTTACTAATTACTTAGACTGACATGTTTGTTAGTAAGGGACACTCAACTGTGAGCATGAGGATGCTTTAATATATTTTTCTTCATGAGCAATCATGTAACCTGATTTCATAAAGTCAGCACATTTCAGTGACTCCCCCATTAGTCAGCCACAGCTATAAATTCAGCAGGAAAATCTGTTTTATACAATTTAAAGTATGAGCACTGGCTCCTATTGCAGAACACTGCACACCCCTTGCCTCACAGAGAACTCTGACATCTCAGAAGGCTCCACCTATTAAATATAACGTGGAATAAATGCATATATAACATAATATGCATATCGATATTATTGTTAATAATGCAATTAATTATGCATTACTGAGTGCACATATATACAATAGTAATTTACATTCCTTTCTGAAGTGGTAGATGTACAGAACACTTACCTGCATGCAGGTTTACCTGTGTGCCAGGAGTAGCAACATCCAGGCACAACTTAGAGCAGGACAGTCAATTTGGGATAAGACACCCATGGAAACCCTGAGTAACAAGGGCCCTTGAAAAGCAGGGCCACACACACGGGACTATCAACTAAACTCAACTTTCTTGGAGTGTAAATGATCTTTTTCAAGAAGAGGGAAGAGTTAAGCAGCAGCTGGCAGAGCTCAAGGGAGACCAAAGCATCTAGACTATACAATGGGTGTTTTATAAGTTACTCCGGGGAATTCAGCGGTGTTCTCCGTCTGGTGCAGTTCCTTTAGGGTTAGTCATGAAAACCATGTGTTGTCCTACAGGAAACATCTACGAGACGCTTGATCTTTCCCAATCCTCCTGGGCGGTGCAGCTGCCAGCGCCCGTTCACCCATCCCTCCCGCACCGCAGAAGTGATGAGACGGCGAATCTGCGCCTAATGCCAAACACATTTCCCTCAAAAGCGCCCAGCTTTGTTCTCCCGAGCCGGACACTGCATCTGCCGCGGCTGTGCCCTGCTTTCCCCGCTCACACCCAGCACACCCGGACAAAGGCAGCGGGGCTTTGTCCGGGGCAGCCCCGGGATGCTGCTGGCATCGCCCCGGCTGTGCCGGGGGCAGAGCGGGGAGCAGGGGTCCCCCCCGCCGCACAAACCCCGCACAGACCTGTCTGAGCTCGCTGGTGAAGTACAGGAAGGTGACGGCCACGCACACGGACTGCAGCAGCACGGCGGCCACCAGCACGGCCCCGCAGCTCTGCGCGGGGCTGGGGCCGCCCGCCGGCAGCATCCTGGGGCTGCCTGGGCTTCCAGGGGCTGCCTGGGCTTCCAGGGGCTGCCTGGGGCTGCCTGGGGTTCCGGGGGCTGCCTGGGGTTCCGGGGGCTGCCTGGGGTTCCGGGGGGCTCACGGCCGCTGTCCCGTGGCGAATGCAGCCCGCGCTCCGCTCGCCCCGCCGGGCATGCAGCGGGCGGAGCGGGGCGGAGCGGGGCGGAGGGACCCTCCCTCCTCCCTGCTCTGTCCCTCCTCTCTGTCCCGTCCCTCCTCTCTGTCTGTGCTCGCTTTCCCTCCGTCCTCTCCCTGCTTTCCTGCCCTGCCTACCCGGGATTTCCTCCCGGCTGCCGCCCCTTTCTCCGCCTTTCCCAAGGGCGGGATGGATGCTGAGATGTGCGGTTACTGCTCCGCGCTGCTGAGGGCATCTCCGAGCAAACTGTCTGGGAGTTTGCCAGCAGAGAACGGTGGAAGCTGTTTTTAAAAAGACATTAAGGCTCTGGTTATGCGCGCAGAGAGGCACGGAGTTTCCTGAATTCAAGTTGTGTGATAGAATCTTAGAATCACAGATTGGTTTGGGTTGGGAGGGACCTTAAAGTTCAGCTCGTCCAACCCCTGCCATGGGCAGGGACACCTTCTGCTATCCCAGATTGCTCCAAGCCCCATCCAACCTGACTTTGGACACTTCCAGGGATGGAGCATCCACAGCTTCTCTGGGCAACCTGTGCCAGTTTTTCACCACCCTAAATGTAAAAACCTTTTCATTGTAAATAACTTCTTTCTTATACCTAACCTGAATCGACACTCCTTCACTTTTAAAACCATTGCCCCTTGTTCTATCGAAACAGGCCCTGCTAAAAAGTCTGTCCCCATATTTTTTATCAGCACCCTTCAAGTACTGAAGGGCTTCATTGAGGACTCCCTGGAGTCTTCTTTAGCTGAACAAACCCCGTTTTCTCAGCCTTTCTTCACAGGAGAGGTGCTCCAACCCTCTGAGCATCATCTGATTCACTCCAGTAGGTCCGTGTCCTTCCTGAGCTGTCCTAAATGTGTCCTGTCCTCTGCAGCTTCTCCTGTAGAGCTGGCACATCACAGAAAGGTGCTTGTGAGCCAATAACCAGTGCCACGAGCTCCCTCCCAGTGCTACCAGTGCTTCTACACCCTGGTTATGACATGATTATTGCCACAATACATGGACATCAGGTATATTTTGAGCTTTCTTTATCTGTTGGCACTTTGGGGTTTGTTTGGTTAGTTTTCAAACCTCTAAAGCTCCTTCTTGCAAGCTTTTCTCCAAATTGTTCCACCCAGATAGATGTTTTCCAAAGGCATGTCCATGCTTTAGGGTGTGCCCATTAACTTTCCCTGGAGTTCTGACACATTCACCTCACACAGATGGGGTTATAAGCAAATCTATAATTATCTGCTGTTACTTTTAAATCAGCAGAGATAGGATTTCTGCTGACTGTGCAGCCACAGAAAACTGGAATTTCAAATCCAAGTGCAGACATTTGAGTCAGGTCACTTCCATGCTGCTGGCTGCAGGATGGGATGAAATTTTGGCTCCTGGTCAACATCTGCCACCTGAATGCCAGGATGCAGGTGGGAGTTCTCACTATAATTACAGGGGAAAATTAAAATCAAGATCTCTTAATCTCCCCTGACTATTGAGGTAATCTTTAGAAGGCATAACTGCATTGTATTCAACCATTTAGAGGAAAATTAATTGTTTTTTCTTCCATCATAATGTAGCAAAATAATCCCCCAATCCCTGTTCAACGTGGCAGCAGACAGTTCATTTGTCTGGCTCTTTGAGACGTTCAATCTGTGTGCCAAAGCATTTCAGATCTGTGTAATTCCATCACAAATGTCAGATGCAGATTACTTCTCAAAAGTGAGCTCATGGTCCCCTCCTATGCCTTCTCAGGAAAGTCAGTGTGAGACTTTGGACTCCTTCTGCTTTGTTTATCACTTTGTTTATTCATAAATTCCTAAGAACGAACTTTTGTCTGAGAGAGTCACGTGAAGAATCAGATAAAAAGTGGCATGCTAACTTGGATGAAGTCTCCTGCCTGCTGAAGGGAGTTTTTGTGGCTGTTTGTTCTGGTTGTTTAGGGAGGTCCTATCTCATTTGAGGGAGTTTCCTTTCAAAAAGAATAGAAACAAAAGTGAAAGAGAGCCAGGGCACTACAGAGCACTCTTATTCACAGTCAGGAATTGGCTTGGATTCTGTTTTTCCAGCCCCTTCATGGCTTTTTCCTTGCCCTTCAACTTTTAACAGAATTATTTTGTAGGTTAACATACCAATTGAGAAAAGCTTTTAAGACCCATATATTCATATTGTTGCCCTCTACCAGGCATGGTCTGTGTGCCCCTGACCCATCATTTTAAATCCTCCACGGGTAGTTCTGATTTAATACTTGTTTAATTAGTGCCAATCTTCCAAGGCAAAATTAATGAAGTATGATTTGAAAAGAGCAATGGGAAAAGCACACTCAAATCCATCTCTTCAAAAAATTATGAGTTCACTATCTGTCTGAAGATTTAAGATCTGGAAATTTCCTTACACAATGATAAACAGTTTATGAGTTTCCACACTGACACAGGATATTCCAGAAGTGAAACTCCAACCATTTCCAGCATTGAATGCACTTGAAAATCTTTGCTACTTTCAATGCTCACTTTTCTGGAATTAATTTTTGTCTCTAATAAGTGTAAACTTACACTGAAAATAATTTGTTTTGAAGGTTCCAAGAGTTGAAAATGAGTGTTTTGATGAAATTTTGCCACAGTAAACCTGAGGCATTGACATCAGTGGGAAGGAATGGTGTTAGCATGTTTTTAAACAGAATGAAGTCACGTGTGTTTGTGTAGTGCTAGACCAGGGCATCTCCCCAACAAAACCTCTGATATTTCCTGGCTCCTTCATCCTATTAAAGCTTACTCAGTGAGCCATTTAATTGAGATAAGCCTTAATCTGTCCTGTGGACTTAGGATGTGTCACTTGGCATGTCAAGGAAACACCTGGCAGGGGACCTGCCACACTTGTCCCCCAGCATGTGACCAGTAGGAATGTAAAATGGCTCTGAAAATGTGTAAAAATGAAGGGAGAGTGACTTGAAGAAGTCCTTCAGTTCCCATTCCTCAGTGAATGCAGTGATGGGGGTGATGAAGATGTTTTCAGAGAGGATGTTTTCCAAGGCAGACAAAGCAGAGCTGACTTTCTGGTGTGCAGCAGTTCTTGACTTTGATTTCTCTGCTGAGCAGCAAAGGGGGTCGTGTTTTTCATCACAGCATGTAATTGCAGTGCTGTAGCTGCAGAGGGGGAATGAAGCTGTTCCTCCTTCCCCCCAGCAGACCCCTGAATGCTGCTCTTGGTCTGGGCTTTGCTGCTCCAGCTATCAGCTCCTGCAATGAAGCCGCCGCCTGTTTGGCTCTGAGAGCACAGTGGGAGATTGCTGTCTCCTCTCCTTCCTGAAGGGAAAGGGAAGTCCCTGCCCACCTCTGCAGCCTCCCAGTTCATCTCTGGGGCACTGCCACGCTCAGCTTCAGGGCACAGGTCATGAACAGCCTCCCCCTGCCAAGCCCCCCAGTTAAGCAGGCACAGGGAGCCTGCAGCCAGCACAGGGTTAACCTTGCAGTGTGGAGCCTGGCCCTGCACATGTGCTGGACAGATCACATCTGGCTCCTGTGGTTTGTTCATTCCTTCGTGGTGCCTGTGCCAGATTCCGACCTCATGTTTTACTGTCAGTTGTAAACCATCTCAAATCCGTGAGTTCATTGTGATTTGTACTGTCGTGGGATCAGGATCTATTTATCACTCCAATACCCTTTTGGCCTGTAGTGTTACACAAACAACTGTAATGATTTGGCTGGCCCAAAACACGCCTATGAATTAAATTAGTGAGACCTGACATTTCTCTTTTAATGCCCCAAGCAGTGGATTTGATAAAAAGAGCAGGCAATATCTGTGCATGGGCATGCCACAGTCATATCCAAAAGTGCTGTAGAAACAGTACTCCAGATCTAACTTTGGATCTCTCCATTTTGGTTAAGAAAATACTTCACTAAAAATAAATACCTTTTGCCTGTTTATATACTGTATATATTTTAAGTGTGTTCTTAACTTTTGTCAGTTAAATAGGGGCACTTCCAAAAGTATATTGCTCTTTATGAGTGCTCATTATGAAATCTTTCTTTGAGAGATTTAGTATCATAAAATCACTGAATGGTTTGGGTTGGAAGGGACCATAAAGTTCATCCAGCTCCAGCCCCCTGCCATGGGCAGGGACACCTTCCACTATCCCAGGGTGCTCCAAGCCCCCTCCAACCTGGCCTTGGACACTTCCAGGGATCCAGGGGCAGCCACAGCTTCTCTGGGCACCCTGTGCCAGGGCCTCACCACCCTCACAGGGAAAAATTTCTTCCCAATATCCTATCTAAATCTGTCCTCTTTCAGTTTGAAGCCCCCTTGTCCTAACACTAGTATTTTTTTAGCTTTCAAGCACCAGGGATTGTCATGAGGCACATCCCAGGAAAGCACCCATGTGTTACTCACTGAATGAATGCAGTTGGTTTCACTAAGGTGCCCTGACTCAAGATTCGTTCTCACAGTGGGTTTTTTTTAACACAAATCATTCCCATGTCATTGTTTTAATTATGATTTATTGTGCCCCAACAGGGAGTTTCTGTTTGACAGGAAGATCTCACAATTCAATGCTTTTGTTTGTCTTAGAGTGAAAGATTTTGGGTAAAGGAAAGTTTCTAAATATGTCATTTTGGAATAATTCAAACTACTTTATTGTTGCAATAATGTATATATTCATTGTAAGGGATACAATAAAGGTACATTAAATAAAAAATGTATTCATTGTAAGGGATACATGGCTCTGTTTTCCTGTATTCCCCAGAGATCCCTGAAGTAGCAGCAACTCCTTTCAGCTGCAGATTCCAAAGCTGGACCTGGCCATGTGGCTGTTCCCATATTACACAGCCAGTCTTGTGTGAAGCACTAGATGATGCTCCCTGGCTAGGGGAGCAAAGGGAATGTTTATAGATGCTCTTAAGTCTTTTTCTGTGTTACACTAACAAAGTGATAATGTTGAAATAGGTTCATTGCAGTCTCAGCTCTGGAGGGAGCTGGGAGGAGATCCATAACACATCCATCTGCCTCCACAACATTTCAGAAAGAGGAAGAATTGTCCCTGGCACACAGCAAAGCATTGCTATGCAATCAGCTTAAGCCTTGAAGCATGAAATTTGATTTTCTTTACCATAGGTGAGTGCTTTTAAACTCCACTGAAACTGGAAGACAAATATTTCTCTTAAGGGTGCCAGTTGTGTATGCAAAGAAATTACTTCTTTTTTGAGGCTTCTTCTCAGCAAAGCATCTGTCACACACCTGTCTATCTTCATCTGGGCTACAGATTCCTCCTGGGACAGATTAAAACCAGTAACAAGGCTGTAGGTAGAGAAATGAAGGAGATTTCTGTTTCCTTGCTGAGGGAATCTGCCATTCACAGTCCTCTGTGCTGTTGGCATCATGTCCAGGGCTCTGCTCAGATGTGCTCTCCCAGCTGGCAGCAAGATGCTGTGGATGCAGAGGAACTGGGGAGAAGCAGGTGGGGGTGATTTGTACTTCCATGAAGCCTCTTCCTGGCAAACCAGGACGTGGTGGATTAATTGGATGGGCTGTGTCTTCTCTTGTCATTGAAAAAAACATGGAGTGAATTAAATTCTCGGTTATGTACAGGAGAATCTTGTTTTCTTGCTGTCATAGTTTGGTTTCATCTACAACATGTTTAATCTATGTTGAGGATGTGTGGATTGGATTTTGCATTTATATCAGCACAGTCCTCATAAGAACACAGGAATGGGAATGGGAAAGACGTTTGTTAGTATCTGCAGCTACTCATCTGCAGCAAGAGCATCACTGTGACATAGAAGGTGATACCCATTGCTGTGTGTGCACTTCCTGGGCTTATTTACTCTGTGTCCTGCTGCTGAGGAGGCTTTGGGACTGCCTGGTGGCTGCTTTGTTCTGAGGAGTGGCACAGAGCCTGGACTGCTCTGATCCACAGCATGTGGATCCAGCTCCTGGATGATTGATCAAGTGCTGCATATTTCACTCTACACACTACTTTAAGACAAAGGTTCTTCTACTTCTTTTCTACAAAGGTTCTTCTACTGTTTCATTTATGTCTGTTGAAAGACTTCTTGCCAGTAGCTAGAAAAACTCCTGTGCTCTTTCATCCTCTTTGATCATTATAAAAAATTAGGGAATAACAAGAAGAGAATACAGCTGTGAATATTGTGGCTATTTTATCCTGAGGGAGGAACATGGGGGAATTTCTGGAAGTGGCATGCAGTGACTCTCACACAAGGAACACTTTTAAATCCTTCAGTGTGGGGGTACCTGCAGCACCTCGAATGTGGCTCTTTTCAGATTGACAGCTGTGAATTCAGGGGGGCTGGCTCAGGGACTAGCCAGGTGAATCAGGGTTAGCCAGACTGTCCAGAGCCTGGTGAGCAGTAAACATGAGTCAGTGGAACCCCTGAAAGACAGGAGGAACTTGAATTATTGATGGAGATTGCTGGGTTATCAGTTAGTTGGAGCAAAGCTCAAAGGAAACCTTGGCCATGGTGAATATGGCAATCACATCATAGTGGTGATAAACAATACACGTGCTTTATGTTATAAAGGTACTGCATAAATGTCAGTTGGAGACATTGCATTAGAATTTTGTGTATCTGCATCTTTGGTGACCAGTTGGTGTTTTCAGTGACACCTAACTGCAAAGGCATTTGCCTGCTGTCCTGAAAATGGGTCATTATAGGGAGGGAGCAGAAATTCCCCATAGCTACTGCCAAAGAGAGTATTGAAAGAGCTCTGGGGCCAGTTTGCCACAAGAACAGAGACTGAATTGATATGGAGATGATAACAGATGGCAGATTTTGCCAGATGCAAGATGTGCTCTTGGCCTTGTCCAGCAATGAAACTCAGTAAACAGAGCTCAAGAAGAATAGAAAGTGAAGCAGTCTCCTGAGTCAGTATGCATTTCAGTTTCATCATTCCTACTTCAAAGTTGTGTAATATTTAACTGAAAAAAGACATTTATAACTATAACAATATTTAACTAAAAGCAAACTGCAGTGTACTTAATCGAGCTGCAGTATATTTACTCTTGGATCCAGATTTTTTTGCTTTTCCTCACTAATTTTCAACTTAAGCTAACATTGATTGGCAAAACAAGAACTTGAGTGTCTGGGAATAGAATTCATATAACAAACAACTCCCTTGGCTCTTTGAAGCAGGATTTCCTTATTTATGTGGAAAAGAAGTTGAAAAGGGCCCCTGACAATAAATATCTAATGTGAAAAATCTTAAGGTAGAGAACATTATTTTTTTTTTTAAACCCCACTGGTTTAAGAGCTAGTGATTGCTACACAGCAATCAATTTGCTTGTTCTGGGTAACCCACAACACTTGTCTTCTTCCATTAATTTTTAGCTAGCCCTGAGATGTAACTTAATACAGAAGTACTCCACCAAACAAACCCTGGAGACTTTTTTCATATCTTAGCAGGCAAAACATTCCCAACTTGTGTTTCCAGCTTTGTTCAGTCATTACTCTTATTTGTCTGAACACCACGACAATATCAGATTAACTGCTGCTCTGGTCACAGAGTTTTTTAAGTAATCCATTAACCAGAAAGGTGATTCAGGCAATGCAAATAAAGGCCATCTGAAAACAAAATATAAGGTGTAAACACTTGGATGGAATGAGATTGCACAGAGGTGCTTTGAACCTTATCAAAGTATCATCCTTCATTGTTCCAGGTGTCTCCTCAGACCAGAGGGTACAGGATTCAGGAATCCCTTTCATTTTGGATGGAGATTCCAGGTGGACTTTTAGGGTTGTTGGGTCTTTCTACAGCTGGAAACACAAGCTCCTCAAATGCTGCACTGTCTTTGGTGTAGCCACAGTTTCTGAACTGGGAGAAGGAGACACCACCAGGTCCTTTCCTTCCAGGAAGGGACAGGCTGTGAGAAGGGTGAGCTCAGGGGTCGTGCAGTGGCTCTGAGGCTTTGCAAATCCCCCCTGTCCCCACGTCTGCAGGGCAGCCAGGCAAGCCTTGACCCCCCCAGACCCCCCTGCAGCCACTTGTCCCAAGGTGTCCTTTGCAGAGCATGGCCTGCCCTTGCTGTGCTGCAAAGACAGGTCACAGAGGAAGGGTAAAACCCCCACTTTTTCAAAGGTTTGTGTTGATTCTGGGTTTTCTGGGAGTTTTTTTCACAGCAAACTGTATAAGGGCAAAGAAGAACGGAAGGAAACACATAAAACAGTTTTTCTGCCAAAGAAAATGTCCATATGATGACATCATCTTGATATAGGTGACCTTTTTTGAGTTTATAAAGATTTGTGGATGTAATAAGGAAAAGAAAAAAAAAATATCAGATTTTGCAGTGAAGGAGGAAAGACTGGAAATAGAGCTGAAGTATGTGCTGGGGGTCCAAACATAAGGCCGGATATTAAAGGAATCCAGACTTGCCTGTAAAATATTTTGCAATAGTAAAATAATTTCAAAACTTTTTAATGATGAGTGTTGGAAAATGGTTTTGGCAGAATCAGTGAATGAGATTGCCATGGAGAATGCTGGGGAAGATGTTTGGGCCCTTATTAAAGCTACATGGACATCAGTAGGTATGCAGGAATATAATCTGAGATCTATGAAACACCTTGGTTTCATGCCAATGACCTGACTGGGTCAGATTTTACACTTCTTTAGTCTCCTGAATAATTTTGGGGTTTGGGTATATACTGGCTAAGCTGGTTAAGGATTGATGGAGTTTGGGATAAGAAAAAATAGGAACTGTTGCAACAGAATGTTTACATTAAAAGAATAAATGCAAAAGTAATCTCTGTATAACTAGGAAGAATTATCACCAAAGAGCACTCGAAAAATAATTGATGACTGCAATCAACCACTAAAATAGTTCTTCAGCACAGTTAGATTGTAAAAATACCTCCATGACTGATTTAATTAAAACAATTACCAAGGGACTTGCCTTGGCTTAAAATAATATGTGCCTTTATATGACTTTTGGAGGCAGGTGAATTTGATCTCCTTGTCTTCTCCAAGGCTCCTGTCCAGTAACATATTTGGGACAATTAGGTCCCTAATCATCTAAAGAAGAAATATCACTCACCCTGGCAGCAGAGAGCTGTTCCCAGCACAGAGATTGTTCTGGTGTGTGACTCAAGGGCTTAATTTTTAAAAAATGGACCTTAATGATGCAGATGCAGTTTTGTGAAAGGAAAACACCAGGAGATGATGGTATGGCTTCACAAAAATAACTTCCCCCCCTCTGTTGGTGTGGTTGGTGTCAGTGGCAGGAGCAGGATGTGATAATTGGATGGGATCTGATTCCCATCTGTCCAGACAAAGCACAAATGGGGAGCGATGATTAGGAGATGCAGTGAGGTGTTAGAAGTGCTCACCCCGTCTCAACAGAAAAACGCTCCACTTCTGCCTTCTTCCCACCTTGTTCCTGACTCCATGGTCTTGCTGCTTACCTTGGATCAGCTCTGGTGCTCATCAGAGCCAGTACAGCTCATTATTCCCACAGAAGGTTCTCTACTGGGCTAGCAACCAGGACTGGCTCAGTGAAGAGCCCACAAGCCCAGGGCAGTGCAAGGAGAGGTGGGAGCCAGTGCCAGGGTGAGGATGACCCTTCCCTGGCCATGAGGAGGGCTCAGCTGCCCATCCAGCATCAGCCTTAGCCACTCCAGAGGGTTTTTGTCAGTGCAGAGGCTGGATCTGGCTCATCTTCAGGCATTGGCTTCTTTTAAATTGATAGTTTAAAGGAAAAGAGTCAATGAATGGCTTTCTCATTACCCCCATCGTAAATTTTTAATGAGTGCTTTCAGGCTGCTGAAATTTTCCTGTCAAAGAGATTAGTGAGGAAAATCCTACCTGTTATGTAACACTCATTTGGGGAAAAACACTCTTTATGAGAAACACAATGCTTATTTCCTCCAGTGAGATTATCATTGGTTTTGTTTTCCATTTCTTTGTTACTAGCAGTTTCATATTTAGCTTCAAGGTTCTATGAAGGGAGTTGCCCACAGAGCCTCAGTTGAACCTGCTTTCTGTTTCTGCTACCAGCCACATCTTGAAGTGTTTTCCAGGCTCCAGGACAGCCTGTGCCTCTGGCAGGTCTCACCTGAGGCAAGGTGAGACCTCAGTCAGACATAGCTCAAGAGAAATCACCAGCAGCTTCTCTGAATTGGTGGCTTGACCATCCCAGTGGCAATATCCATTTACAGCTCCCACTTCTTTTCACTGTGTTTGAAAGAAAAATTCAGTTCCCCAGGCAGGTTTGTAGTCACATGGAGGGTTTTGCTGACCTCCTTAAGAAGCAAGGAGGTGCAGGGCAGGGGAGAAAGCCCATCCATGGCTGTGGCCTGAGCTGCTGGGAAAATGGGTCAGTCCCCCACACACCTCCTTTCTCCTCAGCTTCCCACCCAGATGTAAAAATGTGCTGATGTTACTCCCTGGCAGCACCCAGCTGTGTGAAGGACATTTGCCTCATGTCCCTTGTCCCATTAACACCTTTAGCAGAGGTTCAAAGTGGACCTGGGGAAGCACCTCTAGCTTGGCTCTGAATGTCATGGGGTAGATGTGCATTTTTAACATGAGACCTTTGAACTCACTGCCATCAACTGAAACAGGAGAATGGAGAGAGAAATTGCAATCTTTATTTGAGCAGTGAGGCTACTATAGAGCTCATCATGTTTACCAGTGCTTCTGTTCTGCTGATTGCTGGTAGATATGCAGAATTTATTTAAATTCAGGATAGCAGAAGACAATGAGAAGACAGACATGAGGGTTATTAGGATTGCCCAAGAGTTGATGGGAGTGAATACCCAGAGTGCTCAACTCTTACATACATACAAAAACATTTTCCTTTTCCTTTTCCTTTTCCTTTTCCTCTTCCTTTTTTTCCTTTCCTTCTTTTTACTTTTCTTCAATGTGCCTTCTTAAGAAACATTTACCACCACTGCCCCTGTCACATGGATGAGATGCTGTTTAGTTTCTATCACTTGAAACTGATTAAGTGTCCACCAACAAAGGATGCTGCTACAGAGTCCTTTTTTTGCAGCTGGTTATGGAATAGCAATTTCGTTGTCCTTGCAAGATATTAATAGGGAAGAAGTCAGAAATATTTTATAAATAAACCCCCATACATAGCCTATTTATTTTGCTCATTTCCTATTTCCCTGCTCAGAAATTGTCTCAGGGTCACTTGAGTCTGTAACTGGAGATGCACAGCAGCTCTTCCCAGGCTGCCATGCCTCCTGCAGACTCACATTTATCACTTGTGGCCACATCCAGAGTGAATCAAATTCTTTCAGAAAGAGTAACAGGCAGTCCTGAAAACGGTTGTGTGTAGATATGGCAAATCAGATATGTTCTGGATATTTATAGTAGTAATCTGTTTGTTTTGTTGTGCTTGCCTTGCACAGCTACACAGGCATTTATTCTCCAGGGAGCACAATAGCTGGATAGGGATAGCAGAGATTGCTGTGATAATACGTTTGCAAATCAGCAGGACAAAGCACTAAAGCCCTTTGAAGCTTCCCACAAAGAATTCAGCACGTCTGAGTCAACCAGGGGAAGGGCTGGAGTCTGGATCTGAGGGAGAGCTATGGCAGCAGGAGATGGAAGCTGGCAGGAGGAGATTTTTGGTATGAAGAAAAGCAGATGTGAACACAGGGTTTGTCCAAACTCCCTTTCCAAGCACCGCTTCCTGCCTGCTGAGGAGGCACTTTTTTGTTTCCAAAGAGCTGTGTCAAGCCCCGGTATCACAGAACCAAAGCTCCTGAGGTGGGTTTTCATGGTGCATGTGCCAAAGCTCACAGAGGAATCCCCTTCTCTCCACCAGACCAGTGCCAGCTTTCCTGCCCCACTGAGTGCTGAGTAGGAACAGGCTCCCACCCAAACAGGACCAGTGCTGATGCCAGCCCAGCTTCAAGTCTGAGTATGGGTCAGCAATGCTCCATCTCTGCTAAATATGTCCCTGAGGCTGGTCTCTGATTCCCAGCATCAAAAACAGCACTGCAGGAAGAACCAGAGCAACACCAGAGTTGCAGGAATCAAGTTGATTCTGTCTCCCTTTGGGAATTTTAATACTGAGTCTGCCACAAGGAAAAAGAGCTGGGAGAAGCTGGGTGCAACCACTCAGCAAGCTGCCTAGATTTTAAGTTTCTTTTTGTTAAAAGTGAGTCAGTTTTCTTCAACACTGAATCTTTTTGAAGGTTAGAGGCAGTGATTCACAGAGCCATCATTGCCTTACTCAGAAAAGAACCTGTTGCACATCAAAATAGGTTTAATAACCTCTTCCCTTCTCTTGCAAGTCTCTCCTTCAATCAGAGAGAGGCAATATTGCCATCCAGCTGACTGCAGGAGTCTCCAGAGTATGGTTCTTAAAAATGCAATACAGGAAATTCCCCAAATTTAAAAAATGTCCCAGAGGCAAGATTTGTAGGAAAAAACCAATAGCTTCTGCTTCATTTGCACTTTGCAAATCAAAAGAGGGGCCTGAAGGGTAGGCTGCATTCCTTGTTTGTAATCCTGGCTTGCTTGAGTCTGACTTAGGCTGTGTCTGATCCTTGAGGTCACATGTGGTTTTGACTCCAGATTTGCATGTGAACAAAGCAGTTCAGTGATGCTCTACGTTTAGGAATGACTTGCAAGCATGCAACAAGTGGGGAATGTGTCTGCAGTGTGACCCTTCAGCTGCTGGTGCTCACTGTCATCCCACCAGATACAAACTTGTGAGTCACTGGTTCTCTCATGCCCCTCCTCAGAGCCAGTCCTATTGGAACAGCTTCCACAGGCCCAGAGCTCTTGTCACTGCTCATGATGGAGTGCATGGAGAGAGAAGAAAATTCCCTCTGACCTCATGATTTCTTGGCTAAATCTGGCTGAAGGCTGAATGGCTGCACCCTCCTCAGAGGGACAGGCTGACAGGTCCCTGCAGGTCTGAAGAGAAAACATCTTGTGTTCCCTGCCCTTGCTTTTGGGTTTTTCTGAACTCTGAACTTCTTACTGGAGTTTTTAGGGCTGGAAACTTGCCTTTGTTTTCTTTAAGAAGCAAGCATTTGTGAATCTGTGCTTGATTTTGCACCTGTTTCTGAGGAGGTGTTTCTGTAGACAGAGAACTGCATCAAACTGATGGAGATGTGAGCCAAGGGCAGATCTGCCAGCTCAGAGCTCCTGGGAGCTACGCTGGGCTCTTTGTCAGATTTCTCCTCTGACTTTAGCCAGATTATTCACCTTTTCTTGCATGCTGTGTTACTGTCTTCAAGGAGGCCATCAGGTGGAAGAAATCCCAGAACCCAATCCCCCCCCAGGTGAATTGTGAAGAATTCATGCCTGAAGAGCACTTTGTGGGAATTGACTTTTAAGAATTATTGATGTATTGACAAACCTCTGCTTTCTTTCCACAGGGGAGGAATGTAATGAGAAACAGACTGCTTAAAAACCCTACTAATCAGATAATCCCTGAAGATGGTGCTGCTCCAGACCTGAAGTCACCATATCTGTATGGATGCAGAGGTCTACTCTATGAATAAATGCACACTCCTACCTAAACCTGCACACAGACATTTGACTATATGTATATAGTACAGATCTAATTCCTGATAATCCTGGTTTAGTGCACTTAGCAGAACTTTGATTTATTGTGCTTTAAATACTCTGGATGACATTCATCCCCAGATGGAGTTCTTCTGTAGTTGAGACAAATATGTGTTTTGCCTGTAGGACACCTGCTATTACACTTCCTTAAGGTGGAGAATGTTCATTTTTCAAGCAAATACTGTTCACTGTTTGGTAAGCATGTAGCTCTCCAAATTTCTTGTCAGGTTACTTTGCTGCTTCTGACAGCCTGGAGCAGAGGTTTGATGTATGTTTAACATGTGTTTACACTGACCTGGAGAATTTGCAGTCCTTGTAAAACATCTTGTATTCACCTTTCTTCTTCTCAGCTTTATGTTGGTGGAGGGCATAATATCCAACCTGGCTTCCCAAGTTTCTCCCCTAATTTCTGCATTTTGGTGGAGTCTCAGCTGTTACAGCAGAGTGCAGAAGTCTTGTAAGGATAAGAGAAAGTGAGCAGGCTGTAAGAGCTGGGTGATCCTAGACAAGATATTTATCTTCTGAGCAGAAATGTTCAGGTGCAGGAAGCTTTAGCTGAAGTAAATAGAAAGGCTTTAGGTTGTATTCAGATTAAGACATTATTTGTTCACTAACAGTATCAGTGCTGACAGATCTGTGTAGCTGCAGGAGGATTTGTGCTTTATCCTGACATAGGCAGCATCAGCAAAAAGGTCAGCCAGTGGTCACATCATGAACCTGAATGCTTTCACAGACTGAACCTTTGTGCCCCAAGGAGCACAAAGGTTTTTAAAGAATGTGGTATCTACTTTTGAAATCCAGGTTTCAAAAGGAAAAAAAAAATATATGTATACACACATGTATGTTTACATATAAATATATATATTTCTGAATAATTTCTTCCTAGTCATGGCAGTTTAACATTGCTGTGGCTCAGTTCAGTGCTGTGGGTGTGCTGAGTGGAGGGAATACAGCTTGGGCTGTGCTGCTGGCAGCTGAGATAATCTAGTCATGACTTGCTGTGACTTTCTTGTTATGAAATCACTGGTACTGGATAAACACAGGACATCTGCCTTCCATCCCTTCTAACACCTCCTTTTTGACTGTAAATAAGTGCTCGGTGTAGCACTGACCTGAACTGAAAATTGTAAATGTGCAGGTGAGTGAAGACACCACAGAGCTCTGCACTGAGACATCAGGGAGAGGAGTGATCCCTGCAGGAATCCCAGAGGCACAAACTGTGCTGGGGACTCACCCAGCTAATGGGATTACTGGGGCACAATGCCCTTCAGGAATACACTGAGGGGTCGATTGGAACAAGCACTGCAATGTTAGGGTGCAACCTCGCCCTGCAGCAAAGCCAAGGAAATGGCTTTGGATGCTGCAAGGGGACTGATGTGTCACTCAGCTCTTGCTCCCACTGCCTCCCAGGCAGCAGCACTCACCTGCCCCTGCCCTGGGCCAGCCCACCAGCAAAACAAGAAATGGAAACAGCTCCACGTAAACAGAGAATCATTTCTTTTGGCAGTTTGCTCCCTGACTGGAGTTTCCCCAAGTGTTTTGTTTCCACAGCCAATGGTTTTTGATGTGAAATATGCGTGAGTGTCTTTGGGACCTTGCATTGGATGTGAGCCTGCCCTCGTTCCAATTCACAGCACATGAACTGCAGCAGGAACAGGCTCATTTTATGGCTCACAGCCTGGAAATACTCTTCTCAACACAGCATGGCTTTCCAGAACTGGATGTGATCAACAGTATCACTGCAGTGTTTTGTTAGGTTAGATGGCCAAATAATCTGTGAAAAAGCCAAATACAGACATGCTTTCCTTCATAGTTACTAAAAATGCTTAAAAAAACCAGGTGAAGAGTTGCCAAGGGTTCCTTCAGTTTTAAGTTTAATGAATATTTGCAGTTTAGAAGTTATTTACTTTGGCTGGATTTGTAGATCAAACAGGAGAAAACCTACCTTGACTTAAAAGTCAAGGAAAAGTACTTGTATTTTTACTTATTTCACCTTTCAGCTCTGATGGACTTAAAAACAAAGCTCTGGTAATGTGTATTTGTCCAAGCCCATAAAGATAATCTTAGCCCTCAAGGGCTTACAGTCAAAATAATTTCTTTACAGCTCCTTGGGTACATTGAAACAAGCTGAGCAGCACCGATGGAAGTACTGTGATAGTTCACCTCCACTGTACTTGCAGGGCTGATGTCTTAAAAAAAAAAACCCAGCTGGGTGTGGATAATTAAATGTGCTGCTGCTGTCAGGTTGGTAGGAATGTCTTTCTGTCTTTCTGTTTCACCAATTGCACCTGTAATCACAGAAGAATCTCACAGTAAAGCACCTCAAGCATGCAGGGAATGGAGAGCTGCACCCAGCAAGGTGCTCTGTCTGATCTCCCCAGCCACTCTGCTGACAAAGCTTTCTCACACTTGTGTGAAGTGATAATGTGAGAGGGGGATTCCGTGGCTCCCGTCCCTCCTGACATTTTCAATGCATTTCCCAGGCCTGTTTTTCCATCCTGCAGTGTAAAATTAATTTTGATGAAATCTTGAGTGAATTAAACTGAAACATGGCGATCTCCTTGCTCAACTCATATTTGCTGTCTGCCTTATTTATGTGGAGAAGCACTTGGGCATGCCAATGATCCTGTCATTTATTTGCCTTGTGCATCGTGCCGTTGGCTACTAGAATTAGACTGGAAAATACAATTAAAAGCATTAGCTGTAGCAGACATACAGAAAATATCATTACATGCTTGACGATGTTCTCCTTCATATTGTTAATCCCTGCAGATCTATCTGTGCTATTAGATTTCATATGTAGATTTTATTTTTCTCAGAAGACTACATTAATTGGAATGAGCATTCCTGTTTGTACAAGGAAAGAAAAACAAGACATCACCATGCTGGAAAGCCTCACCTGACTTTTCTTGGTAAGTATGGTCTAAAGTTGAACTTGAATTGAGCAAATATTATTCAGACCTCAAAATGTTTGCAGATAGCTGGAGAGTGTTGTTAGGTAACGTGTTTGGCTTGCTGCACCGTGGAAAATATTTGTGTGTAAACTCAAATTGTTATGTAAAGTCTGATTTTTACATAAACAAAGATGGTTTGTGATGAAAAGCAGAGAAAGGCAGCTCAGATGGGATCTGGGCATCTGGATCCTTCCTCCCTACACACCTCAGCAGGGAGCATGGGCTTGGGAGCCACGCTGGTGATATCTTGCAAGGACCAAACCTAAGTACTGAGAGCACAAATGTCCCTCAATCTTCATCCCCAAATTAAGATGCATGACCAAAGAAAAGCCAAATTCTTACACAGAAAGTAGCTACAGCAAGTTGGAAAGCACCACTGCTGAGCACAGCACTGAAATTTCTGTAGCTCTTTCCCTGTGAAAATATTTTGGGGGGAAAAAGTTCCAGATAAGATAAGGAAAGCTGAAATGGTATTAACAGTGCAAACCCAGGTTACTTGCTTTATCAGTGAAATTGAGAATCCACGAATGCCTTACACTTGTGCCTCTCAATTCACTTATGGCCTTCTTCATGGTGAGAATATATTATTAGTCATATAAATAGTTCTCAAAACATTTTAAATATATACCTTTTAACCTCTAGTAGAAACACACCATTGCAAGAAGACTTTATTACAAAGACCTCACAGATATCCCTGTCACCCTCAGTTTGAACCTCCTCTCTATCTGTGACTACCACCAAGAAAATATTTCCAAAGAAAACAAATGTCTAAAGAAACAAGGGCAGGAGAAGTAGAAGGGTGAGAAAGACGAATCTGGACAAGTCCAACTGAGTGGTGACATGTCTGCATCTCCAGTGAGGTGATGGAACACAGACAGGCTGGCACCTCTGGAAAGTTAAAAACAGACCAGGCTGGAGAAAGGTGACATTTTCCTTAGCCAGGGCCTGCATTTCCAGCCCTGCATGCTGTGCTGCATGCAAACATGCTAAATACCTGAGACATTAAATCCCACCTGTTAAAAAAAAGCTGAAGTTACAGGCATTTAGTGGAAGAACAGGTTTTTTTAAAAGAATGGTGGTGCCAGGAGCAAGATACCTCTGGCTGTGTACTGTTTGCAGCATTTTATCATTTCTTATTAGTCCTGATAAAGGCTGTAAAAGAGTGTATAAACCAGGCAACCTTGCCCAGCTGGACTTGTTTCATTTAATGATTACTGTTCAAGGTAGAGCAGAAAGAAAACAGAAATGAAACTCTCTACACCCAGGGCAAACAAACTTCAGACTCATGGGACACTTCAAAACACGTTAAAGTAGTCTTTTCCTAAATTGTAAGGGGTTTGTTTTTGGCTGGTGAGGTCTGGATATCTCCAACAAGGTTTTGCTAAAGGGCAGAACTGTCCTGGTTTGTGATATTCCCAACATTTCCCAACATTTCTCAAGATTTCTGTTCAGTGCTGCTGCCTCCTGACTCCAGGAGGGCAGGGCTGAGTCAGTAAACAGGCAGGGCTTTTTGGCCAGCCTCCTTCCTTATTAGCTATGAGCAGCAGATTGTTTAATATTTGAAGCACTCTACTGAATCCACACTGGCTCATTTATTTTCAAACATTTCGGGGAAAGGGAAACAAGCTGAGTGGAGGGGTGGAGCAGATAAGCAGTAGTGTTTTTCTCTCCTTGGCTGAGTATTTTATTGATACTGTGGAAAACACCAGCTCTAAAAGTTTTGACCTTACCTATGTGTGTTGCAGTTTGCTTATTAATGAAAGGTAAATTCCCACTTGTATCCTGTTTGTTTGTGCCAGTCACCGCTCTGGTGTCAGAGGTTCCTAACCAGCACATTAGATGAAGCAGCTACAAATAATGTGGGCAAAAGTTTTCTAATCTGAGTGAGGTGTATCCCTATTCAAACCTCACTGACACAGCTTGAGATGCTCACAGACCCCTCTGGCTGGGGCACCAGCTCCTGGTGTGGGGCTCTTGGGGTTCCCTCTCTGTCAGCTGTGGCCCCAGAGCTCCTCAGGACAATGTCAGTCTCTCTGCTGGATTCAGGAGACTGTCACTAAGGTCCTAAAATGACAGTATGTCAGTCATCTGATTTCATCCTTAATAAATAGCTATAGTCTCCTCAGCTGTGAGGAGTGTAGTATTTCCAGAGGACTCTCCATGCTCCCAAGCCTGCAGCAGCTGGGTGTTTAGGAGCTTTGTCAAGGATGGAAAGAGCAAACCTGCTCAGTTAGAGCAAGTGCCAGCCCTGGTGCCAGCCCACTGGCTACTGGTGTGTTTGTGTCCCAAAATCCTTGCCTGAATAAACACTGCTGACACTGTGGTGAACTGGTGCATTCTGCAATGCCTTGCACAGGAGATAGAATTCATATGGAATGTGTGCAACCCCTGTGGCTGAGCACTGGGCTGGTGAATCCCAGCCTCAGGCTGCCCCCTTGGAGAGCACCAAAGGGGCTCCCTAGGCTGCCACATCATCTCTGCCGACTAAATTCAAATCTCCTCCCCCAAGCCTTAACAAGGAAACGCCTCCATTGTTTTGCCTCAGCAGTTTTGTGGAGAGCTGGCTGGTGTCCAGGCTCTAGGGAAGCAGACACACAAAGGTGGAATTCCCCAGCCCCACCTGGAGCCAACAGCCCCCCCTGCCCTGCTGGGGCTGCCTCTGCCCATAGGACAGCTCCTGCTCCCAGCCCGGTGCAGGCACAAAAGCTGAACCCACACAAGTTTAACCCAAGGGCTGATCTTCAACCCTTGCTGGCTTGGCTGCTTTTTAAACTCTCCTCTCCCCAAGCTCGATGCCTTCCTTCCCACCCAGTAAAGATCTCCTGGTTCCTGAGACAGCCCTTCAGGAAAGGATGAAGCATTAACAGGAAAACCACCTGCTTTAACTTGTTTTTCATCTGGAAAATAAATTACTTCAGAATTTCATCGTGGTCCTGGCACAGATTAGCTTTTAACGATTCCTGTGCCCTGACTGATTTGGCAGTGGAAAGATTGTTGGTTTTGCTCCCAGCTCCAGCTTTGTGGACTGAGTCTGGGTCAAGGGGAGTTGCTGGGATGTTTGCAGGAACAGTGTGGTGAGTGCTGTCAGCTGGGACAAAGAGGTGCAGAGTTAGCCCTGCTGCCCTTAACTGACTGCAGCTTGGCAAACAAGCCTTTTGAGGAGGTTTTAGGAGGAAGAGCACCCAGTGTGTTGGCTCTGCTGCATTAATATGCAAACAGCAAATGGCTTTTTACAGCTCAGGAGATACTGGTCTGGGCAGGCACAGGAGAGGTGACGTGATAAAAATAAACGCTACTCAAGCTAAAGTTGCATTTCAAAGTAACACTAAAGAGTAAGTTAGAATTGGGATTTCCATTTTGGAGTAAAGGCCCACAGAGATTTGCGTGAGTGGCTGATGAAGTAAATGTATGAATCTGCCTCAAGGTGACAGCTCAATGGACTTGTCCAGATCTTGCTTAAACACAGAAAATCCCTTGGAAATTCAGGTGAGAACATCACCAGCCCAAAGGCCAAGATGATGACACTTACGAAAATAAAAGGCCTGAGCCCAAATTTATGCCAGTATCATCATTTTAACCTGACTAAAAGGACCATTATGAATCTAGAGCCAGCCTATAATCCTTAATTAAGTGGTCCTAGGTTTGCACTATGGCAATTTATATGTATATGTGTGTGTGTATATACATATGTATATATGCACAGGTATAATTTATAGCAAGTAGTTTCTGAGAGTGTGCTTAAAAATATACATTGGCTCAGGCTGAAAGCTTCTGTTTCACCAGCTTCATGTCACTCATGGTGAGACATATAATTCCATAGGCCTTTCTCACATTTGTACCCCTGTCTTTGATTTTTCATAATTCTACTGTGGAGTTGGCCAACACTCAGTTAAATTTGTGTTGGTGTCCAAAGAGACTCCTTGCATACCAGATGTTCTGTCTGTAGGCCACCACTCTGGGGTTGAACATGAAATACAAATGTACAATATCTGATCTCTGATTAATTCCCTGGTATTTCAGCAGATCACACAGGACCTGAACTAAGCAGTTGGTTTTTTGTGCTCAAATCCAGGCTTAGACTGTGCCTCTGGGGCATTGCTGTGACTGTGAAATAACAAGTGGCATCTTCCCTCCCTTGACTGTTCACACAGATCACCAAAACCAAGATTTGCAATGGTATGGTATTTGGAAAGGCTGGGGAATTCTGTTGCACTTGTGCAGGGGAACTGGTGGTGAAAAACAGGAATGCAAAAGGAAATTGGGAGTTTTGGGGGTAGTTTTTTTTGCAGAGTTTTGGTGTTGTTTTTGCAGGGGTTTTTGGAGCCCCAGCGCTGGGTGCAGACCCTGACCCCTCATGCTGAGCCTCTCCAGCAGCACAGAGAGATGAGCAGGCACGTCTGACTCCTGCCTTTGCATGCTCCTCAGTATAGGATTTTTTGGGGAGGAAAAAACCCTTGTGAATAGATGCAGTCACAGTAAATGTGCAGTGCTGCTGTGCTGAGCTGTTCTGGCTTTGCAGTGCTCCACAACCCACAGCACACTTGTGGAAGGATGCAATGGCTGCTAATGCAGCGTGGGGCATGTGCCTGTGGCTGGGTGTGAAAAACACCAAAGGTAACTCATCTGACAGCTGAAATAACTCAAACCCCAGCTCATGGCTGTGCCATGGAACCCTGGCTCCCACAGGCCCCAGAGCAGAGCATCAGGGCTGCTTTGCCAGTGGGGCTTTTGGAAAGGTCATCTCCTCCCAGCATCAGGAGCAGGGTGTACAAGGGCTGTAAAAATTGCCTTTTTCTTACAATGAGTTGCCTTATGTGCCATTAAAAGAGCAGAGATGCCACAGCACAAGGGCAGAAATAGCCTCACTTCTCCAGGTATTACCTGCACCATTTCCAGGGGCACTGGCAGCTCTCTGTAGGTTTTTGGAGATGCTGCTTATGCCACCATTGAGCCCTCAGTGACACAGACAGATGTCTCTGCAGGCAATGGAGATAGCCCTGAAAATACAGCTCTCCATGAGCTTGCCCCATGCCCTGGGCACAGAGAAGCAGATTTCCCCTGGGTGCACTCCATCACCCTTCTGGCCCTGCAGCTGCAGTAAACCCGGGTCACTGCACACACCCCTGCCTGGTCCAGGGTCTGAACTAAGGGCCAGGTCACCTGGAAGACACCCTTACAGCTTGCCAAGGGCTGAGGGATTCATGCTGAGGAACCACAGAATGTTTGGGTTGAAGCTAAAGCTCCTCTTGTTCCACTGCCTGCCATGGGCAGGGACACCTTCCACTGGATCAGGTTTCTCAAAGCCATGTCCAACCTGGCCTTGGACACTTCCAGGGATGGGGTATCCCTGGGATGGAATGATTATGAGGTGCTTGCCTGAGGTTTGTGGTTTTTTGTTTTTATTTTTTTTCCCCAAGAACTCTGATTAATTCCCCGTTGGCATGACTTTCCTGCCTTGTCTTGCGTGCATGAATTCACACGTCACAGCTGGGCTGCCCCAAATATTACTGCAATTCCCACAATAACACTTCCTGTTTGACAGTGTAGTTTTAGAAATTGCTGCACCAGACTTTGCTTTAAACGCTCCCTCTGCTGGCTGTACTTCAAATTATTGTCTTTTAACTAAAAACCTCAGACTGGAATTAGATTGTTGTGAAATTACTAGGTTAACAGTAAGAATTCCCTTTATTCCTTCACCACACCCTGAAACTCACCTCTCAATGTACTACACCTGTCCTGACACTGGCACTGTGTTTATGGGAAAGGGACTTTGCTATAATACCAATTATTACTGCTGATTTAGGTCTCTCAATATAAAATTTATTCTCTCCCTTAGCAAATTTTGCCTCTCCTATACCCCTAGACTGTCTTATGATGGGAAGTGTTGGGGTTTGAGATTCTGCTTCAGAAATTAATAGTTGTTGTAATGGAAGTATTTCTATTGGAAGTATTAATGTTCTCTACATTTTATAAAATCAGAAAAAGTCATTTATAATATTGTTTCTGTAAAAACAGCTTTAAAGGAGCCATTGCAGGGTTTCTCTTTTTTTGGTTTTATTTTGCCTGTGTTCCTACTGAATAGTTGATAAATCCTTTAAAATGCTGTAAAAACTAATTTGGAAAACATACTAGATTTACGTTAGGGGTGAATTTAGTCTCATATTAATGATGTGCTGCCAGCTATTGAGATGACATTTGTAAGTAAATGCTATTGGATTAGTGCCAGAAAAACTGGAAGTGAGGAGAAAGCGTGTATCTCTCCTGAGGATGAACAAAATCAAACATAGCCCAGCTCCAAAGAGTTTTCTAAGTGTGAGGCAAGGAGCAGAACCCAGCCAGGTAGGATGCAGGAGAAGGATTTTGGGATCCAGCTGTGTCAGGCACAGCTGGCTCAGGCACAGCCCCATGGGGCACTGGCTGCTGCTCCAGCTGAGGGTGGCAGGTGGGAAATGGGCACAGGGACAGCAGGCACAGATGTGGCTGAGGGAGGCACTGCCCTGCCCAGCCCTGCACAGTCAGATGTTGTATGATAGCTGAGAAAACATCACTGGAAAAAAATGTTCTATTTTTTTTTTTAAACAGTTTGTGTCCCAGACTGTTTTTAATGCATTCAATTTCATGCATTCAATTTCATGCAAGTTGGAATATGACTCTTGCTGGCTTAAAAAATAGGGCTGTAAGTCCTTTGAAGTGTTTTTTCCCCACCACTTTTTTTTTTTTCAGCAGGAGAAAAGCTTTGTATTCTGTGAAAGGCACAGGAGCCTGCTGGAAAAAATGGGAAACCCCCCACATTAGGATATTTCATAAGCAATGCTGCTGTGATCAATAAATGAGAAAGCAGGGGCAGAAAATGGGTTACAGGTCAGAAAAAAAGAATGTGAAAGGAAGGCAAATAGGAATGAAAAAGGAACCTGGAGTTTTGCTGGCTAAACCAAATTTCAAACATACACATAACCCACACACACATAAAAATGTGTTTATACATCAGAATGGAGAATGTGAGTTCTGCTGTTTATCTTGAAGAAGAACAACAGCACCAGTGCAGGTCTGTCCACTCTGCAGCACCAGCAGATGTGCTCACCATTAACCACTGGGCAGAAATGAAGTACAAGGAGGTGACCCTCACAGCCCACGGACACACAGCAGTCTCCTGCCTTGAAAACAATCAAAAATCAGATTTGGAAATGCTCAGAAATACAAAACCAGTGGTCCTGGGAAAAATAAAATAAATCACAGGTATATTTCACTTTATTTATTTGTTCTTCATTTTGATAGCATATCTCAAAGTACACTTGCTAATGAGATCTTACACATCTTTCCCCTGCTCTGGGACAAAAAGCAAAAACCAGTCATACGTAAGGTATTGAAATCCATTCACATCAAGTATGCTGTATGTTGGGCTTTTGAACATCATAAATACGAGAACATTAAACCAGCTGGTTTTAGATTTATTTTTTTAAAACAATATCATTGTTGCAGATCATAGCAGCTTAAAAGGTTTAACTCAAGTTTACCTGCTTCCAATATTTTTATTTTTAAAATTTCTAGTAAAGTGTGGTAAGAGATTAAAAAATATAGAGGCCCAAATACTACAAAATAGTGTTTTAAAGATGAAGTACTTCTATTTAGTTTGTAGGGCTTAAAACTCATCATGGCCTTTCTGCTTTGACTGGGAATACAGTACTGGAATTACTTAGATGAAGATTAGGAAATTCAACTTATTTGTGATTTTTATGCATCATGAAATCTCTTGAAAGACGTCTGGGCTTCCAGAAATGTTGAACACCCATCCTTTAAGAAATCCTCAGCTAGGGAGACAAAATCTCCATCTATTCCTGCAAATATTAGTCAAAATACTGGGGACTCACAGTTCTCAGGTCTATGAAAGCAGGATAAGAATGACTATAGTCTCTGTTATGCAAGTTGATTTTGCTTTTTTTTTTTTTTTTAATTAAGCTGTCATCTGAATGCTTCGATAGCCATCAGGAACAAGATATTTTTGCAAAAGAGGGATAAAGTCTAATTGTAGAAGGGGAAGAAAAGCTACCTACAAAAGGTATCTAGCTGAAATCATGGTAAGAAAACAAATTTACTGAACATCTCCTCTGAAAAGACTCTACCACGCACAGGTGAAATATTGCTACAAACACTTGCTCTGATCCTACAACGTGCCAAGTGCCCTAAACTGCTTTGTGAAATAACCAGGGGATGAAGGTGCAAGATGTGTCTGAGGAAACACCTGGAGATGTAGGAAAATGCAAGAACAAATCCAGGTGTTGTGAAACGGATCAATCTTAATCCCTTGCTATCAGGCACCTCCTTTGTGTAACCCCGAGGCAGCTCCTGGGAGCCTGTAGCAACACAGCTGGAAACAACCCTAAACTTCCAGTTTGGGGCATGGGGACTGCATGCAAATGAGGACAAAGCACAGCAGGAGGAAAGCTGCGTTGGGACTAACACTCCCTTCAAGGTTATTGCTGAATTTGATCAGTGTCTTGTGCAGCTGTGCACTAAAGGTCTTTGTAGAGCTGGAACTCAGACCTCTTTTTTTCCCATGTTGTAGGATCCCTCAGGTATCTCTGCAGCTCTCAGGTATTAAACCACATGGCTGCAGGATGAAAGTAGTCCAGATGCTCTGACAGAAGTAGTTAATACTGCACATCACATCCCCGTGGGGCTGTGATCTCGGCTATCGCACCGGGCTGCTGACGGCTTCGTAAACACGTTCACTCCAGTTATAAACTTGCTACCATTCCTTGTGCCAAGACTTTAATGTGCTTCAGTGCATGATTTAAATTTACAACCGACTCCATGAATACATATATATATAGATACATATATATATATATATTCCAGCTCTCCCTTTCATTTCAGTTAAAAACAAAAACAGCAGCAATTATATTTTAGGTTCGTAATGTATTTATAACTTAGCTATAAACAAATGCTGAGCTAAAGCTTTGCAGAAAGCTCTCAGGAAAACTTAATTATTATAAGATTCCTAGGAATATTAACCATTTTCTTCCAGTACTACAGTTATACTATGACATATAATCATAGTATATCTACATATTATGCTAATAACAGTGAGTAGATATAAATTGTATCTTTTCTGACACGGGTTTACTCTTTAAGCAGGAAAGTCAGTAAGAAGCCTGTTGTTATAACTCAGTATAGTGATTTTTTTTACTATTTTAGTCATAGTTTAAAGTCAGGTAAATGTAACTGTCTCCATATAAAAGGAGAGGACCCTGGGGCAGATTAGTAACTTGTCTTTTGAATGGACATAACTTTGGTTGCTGTCTGTTTAGAGCATACAATCTACAAAGTTGTGTTTATGGGGAAAAGGAGGAAAGGGTTTAAATCCAGATAAAAAGCTTGAATTCCTCTGCAATGTTAATTGGGTTTCTTGATCAAAATTTACTCTGATTCAGATCGTCACTTGCTTGCTCTAATTCTAGCAAGTCTTTGTACATGCTAAATGGAAGGAGAATCTGGGCCACTGTTGAAAAAGCTTTGCCTTGTGATCTCTGTGTGAACTATGCTGGGAATGAGTTTTGGCCTGCATGACTGAGCTGACATCCAGGCCTTGTCTCATTAATGGTTTTTCTTAATACACACAACCATGTTAACAACCTGGTGTTTCCAGGAAGCAGTGATTCAGCAAAGCCATTCTCCTATTTAATTTAAATCCCAGTGAAAGGGGACTGCTCTGTATATATTTTAAATGTCAGAAGGCAGTTTGATCTACCAGTACCTGATGGGGTTTTTTAAAGAACTTTTCAGAATCCTGCTGTAAGGAATGCTTTAATGAATTTGCCTTTGTCATAATCTCCAGGGGCTAAGAAGCCTCACCTTAGGGTTCCTGATAGGAACCAGGACGGGGGGGAGCAAACTGCTCAGCAGGACCCAAGCCCAGAAGGATGGAAAGTCAAAAGCCATGGGAGCTGCTGAGTGCCTGCAGTCATGTTCACATCCAGGTGCTTCACCCATGCCTCAGAGTTCAGCTTCACAGCTCCTTTGTGAGGTAGGAAATCACTCCCTCCCTTGCAGAAGTGGGGTGTAAGGAGATCATGTTGTTCTGCTGGGGACGCACAGGAAGTCTGTGGTAAAGCTGAGGAGGAATTTGATCTCCCACTCTCTCCTCTGTGCCTAGTTTTGGCACCAGCTTCATTTCTGCAAGCTGTGAGCAGCCTGGACAACAGTCACAAAGTGGTTTCACTCCCCTGTCCTGCCTGTCTGAACTTTAGACTGGCTCAAACTGCACAGATTTGCTGCCCAATAGCGAGATCACCTTACCTAGAGCAGGCTACAAGACAGACAAAGCTCAGCTGCAAAGCTCAGAATTAAATCTTCTGTATAGATTGGAGTCCACTTCTCTTTGCTTGGCTTTCCTCCTTTCACAAAGCAGGAAATAAAATAAAAACTACAAACACAAAATAAAAGTCAATGAACAAAAACTTCTACTATTAATTACAAACATTAGTGCAAACCACACAGCAGACTATTTGTAGTAAGGTCAGTATTTTCTGTAAGGAGGTTGTACAACTGAGGCTTTAAACATAGGTAAGTCACATTCTTTAGCCAAATATGTAGTCAGCTTTGAAGGTCACTCACACAGGAAACCTGGATTCTGCTGCTACACATAATATTTTATCTTACCTATTTGTGTGTATGCTATCATACTTTTTATTGAAAATATATTTAGTCCTGTACCTTTTAAAAATATATTTATTAAAAGGCAGTAAAGACCAAATTCCAAAGCTGAATTACAGGTTTGGCTAAGAGACTCATCTACCATCATTTTAACTGTCTAGAAGAGCTTTTGTGAAAAATATTTTTAAAAATTTAAATGAGCCGTTTGTCTATGGCAAAAAGCCAACACCTAAATCCGTGCTTGTCATTCAAATGCACCACCCTGCTGCCCAAGGTGAGTGTTCTCACTGTGACATCAGATGCTCAACACTGCTATAAACTAGCTTGTATTTTTATATACAGAAGTAGATGTATGTGTAAGGATTTATCTCACATCACTTGAAAGCCACGGCCCATGTACCTAATTAAGAGTCAAAGCTTGAAGGCTGCAGCCGGGTAAGAATCCTGCAGGAATCCTGATCTCCCTGCTCAACACGTGATTATGTTTGGCAATAGTCATCTGGGAGAAAGTGGAAAAAAGATTGGTTTGAAAAAAAAAAACAAACTTCTCAAAATGCTTTACCGGGCATGGCCAATGGAGCTAGAAAATGCTGCAGTCAGTGGTCTGTACCCCCAGCAGCTGCAGCCAACAGTGAAGTCAGAATTCAGAAAAGTGCACTTTTTAATTGTTTGCTCTTCTGCCAGAACAGCCACCAGAACCACGCACCCACCGCCCAAGCAGGGCCCTCCTTTCAGAGATTCTCATCCAACCACTTGATGTAGCTGTTCCTGGTCTGCACGCCGGCCGAGAAATCCGTGGGCCACACGGTGAAGATCATGCAGCCGTGGAAGCAGTCGTGGAAGTGGTCGAGGGTGACGGGCACGCCGGCGCGCTCCAGCCGCGTGGCGTACATGGCGCCGTCGTCGCGCAGCACGTCGTTCTCGCAGGTCAGCACGTAGGTGCGCGGCTGCCGCGCCAGCGTGGCGTCGTCCGCCAGCAGCGGCACCGCCCGCACGTCCAGCAGCGCCGGCAGCCGCTCCACGATGGCCGCCGTGCCCCTGCTCTGCACCACGGGCTTGTAGCTCTTCTGGAAGGAGGGCGGCAGCAGCGCCGTCCAGTTGAGGCGCGCGCGGAAGGACAGCGCGCGGCCCACGTTGAGGGCGGTGTGGTTGTTGACCAGCAGCTCGTGCGCCAGCTCGTAGTTGCCGTTGATGTAGTCGATCCAGTAGTGGACCATGACGTAGCGAGGGAGCACGGGCATGTTCATGTTCTGCTGGTAGGAGGGTGTGTTGAAGTCAAATGCCTGGAGGACTGGGTAAATCAAGGCCTGCAGTTTGGGTCTGACGGTCAAATCCTCATCTTTGCTAAGCTGTGCGGAAAAACACGGCACAGAATGAAGGTTATAAAGAAGATAAACGTATATCAATTGTGGAACTTTAGGAAAGAGAACATTCGTTTGGCAGTTTTAGAGTGAATTCTGCTCTTATGCAGGTAATGTAGCTGCTTTGTCTGAAGTATCAGCAGCCTGATCTTTTTCTGGATGGCCGCTCAGGCAGACCCATCATGCCCTTCCCAACAGAAATCAGTGACATAAGTTTACTGAAGAGAGTAAGAACAAAAAACCACGTAAAGTGGCATTTCTCTAACATAGTGCCCAGTTGAAAGATTTCCTGAATCAAAGGAGCTAGTCTTGCTCTTGAGAATTTTTCATGGATTTTTCTTCCATGAATTGATCTTGTTGGGTTTTTTTCAGCCAATGCAGGTTGCTGCCATCCACAATTTCTAGCAAAGACTCACCTGGTGCAGAAGTACCTCCGTGTCTCTGACTCAACCTGCATTTAATTTGAGTCTATCAATTAACACATTTGGTGCCCCCTGACTGCCTTACTGGAAAAGTCAGCAAACTCTTTGTATCATCTACACAAGATACCCAGAGCCCTATTGTGTCTCATCTTGTTTAAAAAAGAATTATGCATCAGGAAATCAAATTAGGAATGCTCTTCCCAAAACAGGGTACTATCATGTTTATCAGTCCTCAATGTTGAAGCTTTTATTGTAATTGTCTCTTATTAATTTTTCCACCCTAATTCAATATTGCAAGGTTGTCATGCTAATTAGTTGCCTGGACATGGTATCTGCTTTCTTATCACTAATGGTTATGGAAATAGGAATAAGTTAGTAATAATAGTATTTCATTCAACCGTGAAAAATAGTACTTGCCTCGGGTTTCCTTTAAACTCTTTACTAGATCAAATTCAGATTACATTTAAACTGCAGATACACAAAAGAAATTTCCTTAAAGTTGCAAAATGCTACAAGAGGACAATTTAACAGAAGAATTAAGCTCCATTTACTGTCTATTTTGTCCTTCATTTGTATTTGAAAGAAATAAAAGCATATTTCTAGACAATTATCTAAAAATAGGCAACCATATTAAGAAATTATGCCTACTTGGAAAAATAAGGAGTTCACCAGCAAAATAGGTAAAAAAAAATCATTTAGCTACTTGCTCTTAAACTCTGGTCCATGGCAACTTGTGACTGTAACAACACATCACAACCTATGTGATTCATATAGTGACTGAGTCATATAGTCACTGAGTCACTTTACACAAGAAAAGTGAGCAGATTCTGGCTTTCTACCATTCTGTTTTTAGGGGTGCTACATCACCTTGTGATGGTGCAGCACAAAGAACCTGCCAGCCTCTCTGGGCTGGACTGCTATAGTGCAATACAGAACACTCAGTGGGTGTTACCTGCTGGCACACAGCAGCTGCCAAATTCCCTCCTGCACTGTCCCCAGAGATTGCAATTCGACTGGGGTCCACTGAATACTCAGCTAAGACATCAGGCTGCAGGAAATGCTTTGTTGCACGAAGAGCATCATGGTACTGCTCAGGGAAGCACACCTTGGGCACCAACCTGTATCTGCAAAAGAAAAGGGATGAGAAACAATTCTTACCTCTGCTTTATTGTACTGATGTAATTGTACCTCTCCTTTAGGATTTACAGGTGATACCAGATAACCCTTACTGGAAGTAAGTGTTTCATTAGGATAAATAGTACAGGAAAAGTAGGAGGTGTGTAATACCTATGTAAGACTTAATCTTATAATTAATGCTCTCATTTGGAAAAATTAAAATGAACCTACTAGACATGAATAATACCAAGATAGTATAAAATTGTGCAGCACTTTCCTAGGATTTCCCAATGGAGGATTTCATCATGCATTATAAAAATCAATAGCTTCAAACACCCTTGGCCAAGAGAGTCATTAACTCTGCCTGGTTTTGATCCAAATTCCCACCTTAACAAGTACGAGGGTGAGTAAATCATACATGCCCAACACGCTCCTGTTTGGCTGAACCAAACACCTAAGCCCTTCTGCTTCCCAGATTTTTACTGATGGCAGTAAAATTTTTGATGGCAGTTTTATCCCTCTGTGCCATGAAATAGCCAAGAAATTAAATAATGCCAATTTTCTCCAATGCAACAGATAGAATAATTCCTTTCCTTTATCAAGGAGAGGAGCAGATATGCACCCATTGGGCAGTGGAGGATGGAGGCACAGAGAGAGCAAACAGTCTGCCAGGAAGAAACAGCAGCTGAATCCCAGACATGAGGCTTCCTCAGCTTCTAGATAACAGTGCAGGAGAAATCTGTTTGTATTTACTGAATAATCTGACATCCAAGAGTTGTTACTGGGCCTTATGGTACAAAGCAAAGTTTTCAGCTTTTCAAACTACAGACTTTATGCTTTCTCAGTAGAGCCTAGTGAAGCAAAATTCAGTTCTCTGACTCAAAACATCTTTAGACTGTAAGCTAAAGAAGTTTCATATGCAGAAAAAATTTTAAACTTAAGATTAAAACTTTCAAACTCCAAGTGTGACCTGCTGTCAGAAAGCAATCTGTAGCTTGTATATACAGGAATCTGAGAGTGTCCTTTGGGAGCTCCTTGTAAAACTGTGGAACAGTAAACTGTGCATAGATTGTGGAAGTGACATGTGCAATTAGACCAGTGAGGACTCTAATTGGACTTGACTAATTGAATACGAATATCTTGATTGAAGGACATAATGATTAAGGAGAAGAGGCAATAGTAACTCAGAGCAATAGGCACAATGACACCAGCACAAATCAGAAAAGGAATAATAAGGAACTTTTCAATATTGTGATTGCTGCTTTTCTGAAACAACCAACAGCTGCTTTTGTAGTTTTCCTTGTTTCTAATAATAAAAAACCAAAACAGTAAAAAAAATTAATCAACTCCCCCAACCCTTTAAAGTATACTATAATAAGCATTAAATGAGTAACATAACTCCATATAATTAAGTTGCAATTAGATCCCAAAGCTTGGTATGTAATGAACTGCAGGTGGGAAAATTGAGTAATTTTATCAAGTGGTTTGGTTTGCAAAAGAAAATACTGAAGTTGACAATAAAGATGGGGACAGTACCAATCAAGCTGGAGTTGTCTAGGTAATGTATTTAGCTAATCAAGAGGTTTGTTTGCCTTAGAATTGTTCAACATGCTAAAAAAGCAGCCCTGCTTCTCTGTTGTCTGGCAGTCTTCTGCTCTTGAGGGAGGCAAAAGGCTTAAAAGAGGACTGGAACAGTGGGAGATTGTGAGAGCAGCAGGAAACTGCCAGACCCCACAGTGTATTCTAAAATAATTAGAAACCCAAATAAATTTCTGATACCATTCCAATTTGTTGTAATTTTAAAAGGATAAAGGTATCAGACTGGTATAGAAAATTACTGTCCAATTTAAAGCTTTATAGAGGAGTCTAGTCTACTTCTACTAGTGAAGTAGAAGCTAAAAAAACTATGTTACATATTTCTAATACCTTAAAACTACTTGATCAGTTTTAGATTACTCACTCAACAGAGACAACAACAGCATTCAGAGATTCAGCCATGATTCTGCAGAGATTGTTGTAAAGGCTTGTCCCTGGAAGGGAAGGACATGGTGTTAGGGAGATGTGAGTCAATAGTAACAAAGCTGTTCCTAAGCCTTCTCAGAAAACATACAGCAATCACACAGATAGATATCAGCCTGCAACTGATCCAAGTGCCAAATCCATAGTACAGCAGAAGGAATGTAACTCATGCCTTCAGAATCCTGCAGTTTAATGCCTCCTTCCTCCTCTGCTTCTTGGTGACTTCAGACATGTCATTTCACCCACCCATCACAACTTTCTCAGTTGGCCAAAAACTAAGGCACTCAGTGGTCTGGGGGCATTAAAATCCAGACAGAGTTACTGCTGTATGAGTCACTGACTGTGCTTCATTTTATTATAGCATGTATTGCTTTGATTCAAATGAGTTGACCTATTAATGTCAGCTGAGCTACTCATTTAAGGGAGGATTAATCACAGCTATCCTATTTATCAGAGGACTGATTGTCTTTAATTTTGTTCCTTTCCAGTTACTCAATTGTTAGTTCCCAGTAGTATAAAATATACTGGGACACTAAATGTTTTTTAAAGTATCCAGTCTTAGAAGTTAATATTTAGGTGTAGCAATTGTGTCATTAACTTCTGCATCTTGGACTCAGGGATGTATCTGGCAAAGCCAAGCTATAATCATCCTGACAAAGTGCAGCAATTTAATATAAACTTTTGCACAAGAGTCATATGCAGAC
Organism: Buphagus erythrorhynchus; assembly: GCA_013400855.1. Classification (NCBI taxonomy): domain Eukaryota; kingdom Metazoa; phylum Chordata; class Aves; order Passeriformes; family Sturnidae; genus Buphagus; species Buphagus erythrorhynchus. The sequence continues at coordinate 8,014 of VZTT01028749.1, read as the reverse complement.
AATTACAGAACAAATGATGCAGGCAGGAGGTTAAGAAATATCCTTTAGGCAGGTCAAAGAAAACCCATCTCAAAGCACAATTCCTCTGTAGGAAGAGGAGTAAAATGTTTAACTGCTACAGGACAAAGAGACTGGAATTTCCAAAGGCATGTGAAGGCCATATTTTGAAATTATTTAGGAACCTAAATCTCACTCCAATCATGGTCTAAATGACTTGTACATCCAGAGTCCCAATGCAATCAATATAGCCCGTGTTTCGTATTTTTTTCGTATCTTGTAAAAATCCACCGATATTCTTTTTCTGTAGAGGAAGCTGCAGGATGCATCAGGGCTATATGGACTTCAGGATGGCATGGGAACAATGTGGAAGGAAAAGAGAGAAGGTTCTTCTCAGATCTGGATCTCAGAGCAGCCACAGGAACCACAAAGCCCTTTCTCTCCCAAGGCTGTTTTCCTCCTGCACAATGTGGAAGGAATCAGTGGTTACCTGATCACTGCCTATAGCTGTACCTCACTTCCTCTGATCATGTTTGTGGTTTCCAAGTTAATGGAGTAAACATCATTAAATTTCAAGGTAATTATGCTAGTGGTGGTGGTAATCCCTAAGGAGCAACCTGAAGAGGAGCCAACTTTGAATTGTTTCCTTCACACTCCTCCTGTCTGTGCTCATCAGTGTGTATGCCCAGGTACGTGTCATTTAAGAACCAAACATTAGCAAGGCTCTTGCATGCAGTGTAGATCAGCTCAGTCTGCTGCTGATTACTCTCTGAAAATGGGGCAAGCCCATGTAATATCCTTATATGTAGCCACTGGAACCTGATCACCAAGCACTGACTTTTGCACATTAGGTCGGAAAGTGGGGGACTGGCCAAGCAGCCCACCCAGGCATCACAAAAATTTAATCAAAAAGCTATTTTTTCCTCTCAGGATGTAACAAAATTAACCTTTTGGTCTTTTTACAGCTCACATGCAGATCGGATATGCACTTCTGCTGTGTGTTCATGGTATTTTTCTCCCTCATTAGACTTGATCCAGCAGAGTGGAGACAATCACTGTGGAATTCAGGTACATCTTAGCAAAACTGCCATTCCTGGCAGGAAAAGGAGCTTTTGGCTTTTCCTGCTAGGAGAAAAGCAGACTGGAATCCTATTTAATTACTGGCAGACACCTACTTGCACTAGCCAAGGCCCAGCCCCCTCCGTGGATGTAAACAACGCTGCGCTTGAGGCTTTCATCTCCCTTCGCAGGCGGCTCAAACACTCGCACTTCCACGCCATCAAAAACTGCATCCGTGATCTTAATGTCTTCAGAGGAGACAGACTTCAGCTTGTCAAAGGTGCAAATCAAGTAATTCAGAACTATCAAGTGATGGCTGAGTCTCAGATAGTGAATCAGGTGACACTAGAGGCAGGAAAAGAAGAATAAAAGAAATTTCTGTTACTTCAGAGCATATCATATGTGACCACATTGATGTGTAATACAACTGCCTTCAGAGGGCACGTTCTACATGATTCCTACAATATTCAGTGGAAAATGAAATTTTATCAAGAACCTCTAATATTTTTAAAGCTGCATTAAAACAAAACGCTGCCCATAAAAGATTTCCTGTGGAAAAATAAAATTAAACCATGAGCACTTCGTGGATCATAACCATGAACGAACACTCAGATCCTCTAAAAGATGCTTGGGAAGGGGACAAACCTCATGTTCCACTAGGGGACCTATGAAGCTCCGCAGAGTGGTGCCAGCAGAGGGCAATACTACACAGGCGATGTTTTTTGGTGGAAAAGTATCAAAAATGCAGATTATTTCTCTTGTTCCACTGCAAAGCCTAAGGCTTTCTACTTCCAAATTAGGAAAAGTTCCCAAGGACTGCAAAGAAATTTGGAAACAGGGATAATCTTAAAGGAATATAATGGTGTTTTTTGGGCTTGTCCTGTGTTTACCTGTTGAATTGGGAAGGATCTGAAACACTAGTCAAGAACAACAGTAGGTTAATGACACTTTTTTCCAACCCCAGAGACTCAAGTGTGTTATTTTTTTATGTGACTAAAACACTATGAAACTGAAGAATGATCCTTCTGTCTCCTTATGGTAGGAGACAGATTTTATCCCCTTTAGCTATCCAGGACTTTTATTTTCATGTTTATTTTTAACATTTTGCCCTGACTCGATTAGAAACCTGTTTCTCTTAGCAAACACCACTGGGATTCAAGGCACTGAAATGGTCATGACCTGCTCCCCACACATGACCTGCTCACTATTTGTAGTGCATACCTGTTCCCATGCCCTGGATGGTGCACCAGGGGTGGCAAAAGGGCAGCCAAAGGACTACAGTGTCCAGACTGACCTTCCAAAAGAAAAAGTAGTGGAGGTCTTTCCCCTTTAAGCTCAGAGACTGGATAACCAGTGAAGCCTTTTGTACAACTTTCTCAGTCAAGGCAATGGAGTTGGGAGGTAAAATTAACAGATACACTTAACATGCACCTGTAGGAACACTACCACTAGGAAAACTGTCACCTGGGACCTTTTATTTTATGTCCAGGTACCAAATACTTGGAACACGAGGTGTCCTGTGTCCTGTTGTATAGGACTTTACTACACATGCCCACTTTGCAGTGTGAATTCTGCCAGTCCCACTAGTGCAGTGCTACAAAGAATTCAAGATGCTGACACAGAGCCAGCAGGGTCACCCAGGCACTCGTCTAACCACATTCACCTGCTGAAGAACAGATAGGTACCAGTTTAATCTGTACAAAATCTGCACACACGCCCCTCCAGAATAAAAGCAAGCTTTGAAGCACTCAGCAGCCTCTCTTCCAAAGAAGCTCTTACAGCCACAATCTCTTACATGTAATTTTTTTCTCTGTCTTAATTAGTTCGAATTTTAAAAAAAATTGAAATATTTGCTTTCATCCAGATTCTGTACAGAACCGGTCCTGCACAGCTCCCACTGCAGACTGCAGTAAAAAAAGGACAAGTTTGATATTAAAAAAAGACAACAAAATTTACACCAAAGACAATGGGCTGTTACATGACCTGGGAGAGGAATCCACTTCCAAAACAAGAATTTTAAAAAATTGCTTTCTTTTCTTGCTTTAACTTGTGGTAACATCACCCTGCTGAGATGGTTTGGTAGGAATTCAAATTTTAAAACGTTTACTGCTTTTTGGATGGGATATAATTTCTTCATACTGCAAGTCTTTTCTCTGGGAGAAGAAACACAAAATATCCACCCAGCAGGAAGAAATGCTGAATTCACAAGGCTGTTTGTATCTCCAAGCTTCAGCCCGTGTTTTTTTCCCACCATTACTTAAAATTCCCACAGGAAACCCTAGGACTAGTCTGAAATCTGAAGAGCAATACATCTATTAATAATTTGGCACATGAATTGGTGGGTTGCCACTGATGTAACCACATAAAAGTCTGATCCTCTCTGTGCCCTATGGAGGTTCCCAGGGGAGGTAACCACTGGGAAGCAGATTTAGAAACATTGCTAAAGAAAATGTTCTTGCAGATTTCATTTAGCCTGACTGTGCTGCAATAGACATCTAGTCTTTGTTTTCTCCCACTTTAGTTTGCATTCTTTGTAGACAAGATTACCACATGTTCCCTGGAATCAGGGATGTTTTGTTTCCAAGGCTAGTTAGTGGTGTTTACCAAGAAGTGTTTTGCCCTGTTCTTCAGACCTGGCAATCTGCAGCCCATGCTCTTTCATGCCTATTTCTCCTAGAATAGACCGTTCTTTCCAAGAATCCATAAACCAGGAAGAAATGCTTTCTACATCAGGGCACAAATGCAACAGTCCTAATTATTTATCAGACATGGGCAGGTTTTTTGCCAAGCATTTATCAGACAGATTCTCTGTTAGTCAATCTGCCTAATCAGGCTTGTTATTTGCAAGGCATCAGGATTGCACTTTTTGCTGGCAAAGAGCCGGTCTTGTCCAAAGTTCTCACAAATAAATTTCTTCTTTTCCTCTCTCTAATTAAAAAAAATATCTATCATATCTTAGCAGTCTGTACTAATACTCCTGGCAAAAGATGTGGTGGGACAACTCTTCTCTAGGAGTGCTTTGCCATTCAAAGAACAGTCCTGCCTATCCTGATGCCTGTTCTTCCCTGGCACCTTTCTTGTGGTGCCACTGGAAGCCCCAGAGCATGACCTTGCTGCACCAGCTCAGTACAAACCCAGCAGAGCCAGAGAAACACTAAACTTCAGCCATGTCACCCCCTTACTGCTACCCCAAGGCAGGAGAAAGGATGGGACCAGCCCGTTAGGCAGCAGCTGGATTGCCTTAAATCCAGTATAAAACTGGAACTCCTCATCTCATGTGAGCAAGGTTTGATCCTTGCTGGTAGCTGTGATTTTTACCACCTTTCCAGTTACAACCTGCAGGGCTGCTGCAGGTTATCAAATATAACACTTAAATATATCTGGGGATTGTGTGTTTGGGTGGATGTGGAAGAAGAGAAGAGAAGAGAAGAGAAGAGAAGAGAAGAGAAGAGAAGAGAAGAGAAGAGAAGAGAAGAGAAGAGGAGAGGA